>PVJI01004359.1:0-109478 GCA_004026765.1 Micronycteris hirsuta
TTTTTTTTGTGTATGTATGTTAAATTTTAGGGTAAATAGCTAGAAGTGGAATTAGCTAACATAAGGTTATATATATTTAATCTTGATAGATATTGCTAAATACCTCTTTCAATTGACTATACCAAGTTATCTTTTAATTACCTAATTAATTAAAAGAGATATTTCATCCCTGTGCATTTTAATCCCTTTTATATGCGTCCAGCATATTTTACTTCTAGGAATAGCATTCCCTTCTTCTAGGAGTCATGCCTTCTCTTATCCTACTGGTGGGAGGTGCCAAGGAAATACATCCTCATCTTCTGATGAAGTGGATTGGGACAGGAGTGGGCCATGGCTAAAGGAATTCTATCTCTCTGGTCATCAATTATTGGTCTAGGCATGGTCATTGATTTTAATCAGGGCCAGTGAGTCCTTCCTTAGGATTTTTGAACCAGGAGAACTGGAAATTAATCATTTTCTGTTAGTTGGAGCTGTAAGACACAGAATTCAGAGGTTGCTGGTTGCCATGTTTTCTACCACACGGAGAATGCTAGTCAGCACCAAAAAAAGAAAAAGAAAAAAGGAAAGAAATCTGAAGTCAATATGCGAGAAGAGCAGAATAGATGACTCCAAATACAGTTTGAGTGCCTGGTTCTCATCTTTCTGCAAACTGCAGGAGATTCAGGAACTGTCCTAATCTCTTTATTGTGATGATAGCAATTCTTTTCTTTTTTCCCTTTATTTTAAATCTAGCTTTCGCCTGTGTTTGAGACCAAGAGTTATATCAGTGAAGCCACCTACACAGCAGGCGCCTTGCCTCAGCTGTCTCTCATGTAGCAGCATGTGAAAGTGCCCATTTCCCATGCATTGGCCTATAAAGGATTTTATTAATAGTTAATACTTTTTGTCAATAAGGCAGGTTAAAACAATGATATCACCTTATTTTTAAAATCCATGTTTCTTAAGAAACAGATAGGCTGAGAATGTTTTCAGGTCTTTATTGGCTACTTGTAATTCTTCTATGAATTGCTCATATACATATGGTCATTTTTCTGTAGAGTAGCATTTTCTTATTAATCTACAGGGCTTCTTAAATACTATGGCTATTAATCCTTGATACATATACATATATATGTATAATATATATTTTGCAAACATGTTTTTCCTCACTGGTTACATGCTTTTTAAAGGATTTTGTTTATGCTATATGTTATTATATAGAGGTGAATAATTTTTATATATTAAAATCTATTATACTCTTTATTTATGATTTCTGGATTTTTTTTCACATGTTTAATAGGACTTTTCCTACATCCAGATTATTTTAAGAAACCTGAATTTCCATTTTGCATGTGTATAAGTTTATTTTCTACATTTTGCTCCAATAGGTTTTGCCTTTTGCATATATAATTTAACACATACATTGCAAGATGTGTTATCCTTACTTTTCAGATCATGAGGAGGAAAAGGAGGTTTATAGCCAGGTCATACATGTGGTCAATACTGAGAATCATGCAGAAGCTCACGCCCTTGCCATACTCTCTGGGCGACATGTAGCTAGGAAAGAAGTTCCTTTGTAATTACTAGAATTTACCTTCTTTATCCTATTATTCATTCCTAAAGGGATCTGAGTTGGCTAATATTACACATTAATATAACAAAATAGATACTTATTGTGTAAGGGACCTGATGTTAATACAAACTGTAATCTAAGTGCATTCTGTGCTTAATGTATTCTTGATTAAGGATGGGTACATGAACGAGTGAATAATAGTATTGCTCAGGGATGGGGTAGCAAGGATCACACTCACCCCATCTTCACTGGGGGAGCCAAGGTGAAGCTGGAAGCCAAGGTTTGGAGGGAGATGAAGAAAAAGCCGACTGCCAGGTGTGAGCAGCAGCCTGTCAAGGCGGAGCTGTCTGTCTGCAGGTCTCCGCTGATCGCTGCAGTTCCCATAATCATTATTGGTGACTCACTCCTCTGAATTCTGACAGTACCTGTAAACACCCCTCACAGCCTTTTTGGTCCTGTCTGTTCCTCCCAGTCTTGGCATCGAGTCTTTGCGTTCTGTGCCCTCCGCGCCCTCACAGTGCCAGGTACAGAACAATGCTGTCAACACCTAGGAGAGAGCCAGTTGGGGCAGTCCAGCTGGATACTCTTATTTGTGATCTCATTTCAAGAGGAAAACTAAGGAGTTGCCTTATTATTAATGTTTTTCAAAGAAGTCTGAATACTGTCTTACAATTTTGGTGGCTAAGAAGCAATGCCAGCTCCTCTAATGACATCCTTCTATTCAGTTAAGTAGGTAATTTGAGTTCCAAGAAGAGATATAGTTTATGTGGAACCCAGTAAGGCTATTTTTGTTTTGAAGGAAAGAAATATGGCTTCTAAATACACCCCCCATGCATATATACACACACACACACACCCATATACATACACACATACATATATACATATATACTATTCCTGAATTTGCCTTCACACAAAAGGTAGTTGCTCACCATTGGAACCCATGCTTAGGAAATGCCTAAATCAGGAAGGGTTCAATGCATTAGTTCCCAGACACATGCAACCAGCAAGGCAATGACTTGTCCTATGGATGGGTCCCACCAGAGGGCCAACAGTAGCTTCAGTTGCCGCTTCCTGACTGGTCCCCAAAGAATAACAAGGTGAGCAGTAACACCTAGTGTAGTGTCCGGCGGCCATTACATTCTATGTGCATTTCACCTGCATGAATGAAACCACAGGGCCGTGGCAGTCATGGAGGCGGGCACCCAGGTCTTCCTTCAGGAGACACTGGTGTGGGGAGCTCAGCTGATGACAGCTGTCGGACAGCTGTCTGAATGTGCCAAGGCTGTGCTTCCCCTGGGCTCCTCCTAGCCAACCCCTGAGTGTGGCAGGCGTACCAGAGCTTGGCCCTGTGTTGCCTGATGTGGGATTCCTCTAACAGGCACGGTCTGCTTGTGGCTCAGGCCAGGCTGAGACCTTCTAAGAATTGCTCTGTAGTCCATGACTCTTCCTAGCCAATCCTCCTTCCTTCCTTCTCTCCTTTCACAGGTGTCTGACCTGTCTCATGGTCCAAATGCTCTTCCTGCCCACTCCTGCTCCCTTGTCCTTTATCCTACAAGTTGTTTCCCCCACTAAATCTCTTGTGCATCTATTCTCAGTGCTGGTCTGCTGTTCATCAGAAGGGGTGGGGAGAGGAAAGAAGAGTGACCACCAGAGCAGGTAGTTTTCAGTGGCTATTAAATGGGACAGATGGAGCGAGAGGGAGATGCAGATCAGCTATTCCCTCAGCCAGGTCCCATTTCTTTCTCTCAGTCTGCAATTTTTGTAGCATGAATATTTTGTAGCACTTATTCCATGCCAGGCGTAGTTCTAAGCATTTTGCCTATGCTGAATCATTTAGCTCTCACATCAGCCCTGTGGTGAATTGTTATTTCCATTTTGCAAATGGGAACACTGAGGTAGACAGCGATTAATGTAAATTTGTCCAGTGTCACAGAACTATTAAGTAACAGGGCTGGAATTTACTGCCACTGCACTGCGCTGTGCCCCATGTCAGGTGTTCTCTGCTGTGCTGAGATTGCAATATCTAAAGATAAGTATTTTTTAATAAAATGTGCCCTCTAAACTTTAGTCAATTCCCTTGCATGATAACCAGCTAAATAAATAAAATTTCCTCTAATGCTAGCAGAAAAACTGGCTGCACTGAATTTGCTAAGAAAGTCTTCAGTGTGGCGAGCTCCTAAGGGAAAAGAACATTCATCACGCACACACACTAATTTCCTAACTTTAGAATGTACCTCTAACCCCTCTCTTTTACCCTGCAACTTCACCGAAAAGCCTTGCCTGGGTGAAACAAATCTGTGAATTTCCCCTTTAAACAGCTGACTTCTCCAGACTGCTGGGAGATAATTATTGAGCAAATGCGAAACTCTGGATAACATACTAGGTAATGTGCATGAATCTATTAATTTAAACCTCACAACCACCTGTGAAATCACCACCCATTTTAGACAGAAGCAACCTGAACTCTGTGTGTTGGATAAATTGCCCAAAGTCCAAGCTAGGAAGTAGCTGAGTCAAGTGAACACCCAGTCTTACTGATCAGCCTATGGTTTTGCTTATTTGTTTTTGTTTTTGTCTTTTTAAACTTTGTCAGCTCACTAGAGTTTATCTTTCTGAGCCCCAAAACTTAAAGAAAAGATAGTCTTGCTTTGATGGAGTATGGCAACTCATATCCACTGTAACTTTTTCCTGACATCATAGGGACATATTTATGGATCATAATTACTTTAATGTTAACACTTGTGAGGTTATTTATGATTCTAGAGGAGCACATTTGTTATTCATTTTTTGATACGACGCATGTTTGTAGAATGCCTTCTGTGGTAGGCAGAATTCTACAGTGGGCCTGAGATTCCCTCCCCTACGGTGTACATGTTTTACATAATCCCCAGGGCTGTGTATATGATGGATTTGGGTTGAGTTCTGTTACTTGGCAAGTTGACCTTAAAATATGGAGATTATCCAGGTAGGCCTGATGGAATCACATGGCTCTTTTGAACACAGAGAGTTTTCCAGCTGGTTATAGAAGAAAAAGTCAGATATTCAAAGCACAAGGGGGATTTGATTGTCGTGCTGGTTTGAAGACAGACAGGACCACATGGTAAGGATGGTGGGTGGCCTCCAGGAGCTGAGAATGGCTTCTGGCTGACATCAGTGGGAAGATAGAGATCTTAATCTTACAGCCTTGTGGAGCTGGACTTTATCAACAAGCTGAAGAGCATGGAAGCAGATTCTTCTCCAGGGCCTCCAGATGAGAACTCAGCCTGGCTGACACCTTGATTTCAGTGACTAATGCCCTGGCCAGGTTGTAAAACCTAGCTAACCTGCACCTGCATTTCTGACCTCCAGGACTGTGAGCAAATAATGAATGTTGGTGTGATTCACTGGAATGATGGTAATTTCTTATGCAGCAATAAAAACTAATATACCCTCTACGTACCAGGCACAGGTCTTGGTGCTGGAAATAGAATGGCCTTCACAAACATGGAGTTTGTATTCTGGGAGGAGGATGGGGGATAAAGGAGAGGCAATGAAGAAAAACCAATACAAAAGCACACAGTGAAAGATCAGATTGCAGCCAAGTGCTGTGGAGTGCATTCCAAAGGGGTTGGAGTCACAGTGGTTGGGGGAGGGGGGAGTGGTTCTTTCAGATCACTTGGTCAAGGGAAGTCTCTTTGCGGCAGCCATGTTTGAAAAGGCTTATATGTCAAGAAGTTTCCAGCCAAGTTCATTCTGGGGAAAAAGCTGTAAGGAGAGACCAAGGCAGAGGGCTTCCCATGGGAAAGAACTGGTGATTGACCAAGAGACAGAAGGGCAGCCAGGCCGCGACCTGGATGGTTAGAGCGCCTGCTCACAGCGGGGTTGGAGAGGCGGTTAGAGGATGGATCAGGTAGGTCTTCAGGTGTCCTGGCACGGGGTTTGAACGTGATTAGAAATGTTCTCGGAAGACATTGGAGGATTTTAAACAGGATATTATGATGTACATTTTCAAGATATTGTACATGTGAAGGCAATATGAACATTTCAATTTAAATCAGGAATACAGGAAGACTTTTTCTCTCTTATTTATGAAATTGAAATATTTTTCCAGCTGCTTATGCACACATAGGACATGTTTAAATTTTTAATTCAGTCTTCGTCTCAGGGATATTTTACCTTTTTACTTATTTTATTGCTCTTTATCTTCCCTTCTCTGTTTTTCTTTTTATTTTGAGAAAATTAGAAAAAAGAATTACAGAAAATAATATCCAAAATCTAACCCAAGAATTGACATTATGATATATTGGCATGTTCATTTACAGTTCTTGTTTTTAATAAAACAAGGAAATACTATGTATAAAAGTCAAGTCCATTTTCTTCTTCATTCCTCCCCTATTTTCTTTCTATGAAGTTAAATGTATAGACTTTGTATGTATCCTTCTAGGCCTTTGCTGAATTTTGACTTTTTACACATACATGTATTTTTATTCTTTGGTGATTTTTGTATTAAAATGATATCTTTTATTTATTTATTTCCTTTAAAAAGATGGATTTTTTTTTAATTGTTGTTCTATTACAGTTGTCTCAATTTTCTCCCATTGCTCTTCCCTGTCCCCTCACCCCCCACTCCCACAGTCAGTCCCCACCCTGTTGTCCTTGTCCATCCCTGGCTGGTGGGACTCAGTGGATTGAGCACTGACCCGTGAACCAAAAGGTCGCTGGATCATTCCCAGTCGGGGCACATGCCTGGGCTGTGGGCCAGGTCCCCAGGTGGGGCGTGTGAGAGGCAACTGATTGATGTAACTCTCGCACATATATGTTTCTCTCCCTCTCTTTTTCTCTTCCTTCCCCCCTCTCTCTCTATAAATAAATAAATAAATAAACAAACCCTTAAAAAATAAAAATGGTATCTTTTGTATATGCATTGTTTAAATGTCATTCAATTTATATAAACATTATAATAAATGTAAAGAAAAGGATTGCCTAGGCCGATAGGTAACCAGGGCAACCAGGGCAGCCAGTTGGGAGTTGATTGTGGACATCGGATGAGCAAAGATGGTGGCTTGGCCAAGGCAAGTGGTGATGGAAGAAGAATGAAGTAGACAGATATTTTTGGGGGGGTAGTGTGGTGAAGAAGCAACTTTATTCAGTGCAGAACAGCTCAATCGTGGTACAGCGTGGCTGTGAGAACAGCGTGGCTGTGAGAATAGCCTGGGGGCCAGTATGTAGATCTGAGGCCTGCTTCAGAGGGCATGTTGATAGGTTTTGCTGATGGATTGGATGTGAGAGAAGAGGGGAAAAGAAGAAACAAGATCATTTCTACGGGTTTATGGCTTTATCGGTTGAGTGAATGGTATTGATTAAAACAGAGAAGACTAGATTAACATAGAGAAGAATCAAGAGGTCTCGTTTGGCCTTGTAAAGTTTGAGATGCCTATTACACAGCAAGTGGGAATTAAATTTTCAGTTGGGTTTACAAGTCTGGAGTTCAGAAAAGGGTTAGGTCTAGAGATATAAACATGGGAATAATGAGCAAAATGAATCCTACATAAACTTTGAGATTACCTAGGGAAAGAGTGTAGAGAAAAATAATGAGGACTGAACTCTAGGGTACTCCAAAATTTAGAGATCAGAGGGTGAAACCAAGACAGAAAGCTGAGTAGAACTGGCGCATACGTTAGAGGGGAGCAGGGCAGTGTGGGGCCCTAGAAGCCAAGAGAAGAGAAAGGGCTGGCTGAGGTGTGAAATCAAGTCAGTGATTCCTTGAAGCTCTTTTACTAGGCAGCAACAGAATTAATTTCATTTTGGAGATGAAGATTGGCTTTGAGAGATTAAATGACTATTCCCAAGTGACTGGCTAATCAGGGCCCTTCAGAGTGTGTGGCTCCTGACCCCTGTGCCTTGAAGAGGCAGAAGAAGCAGCTGCCCTGTCTTTTTCTACTGGGTTACATTATAGTAATGTCCTGTGGCCTATGGTATATTGAATACTCTGTGCTTGTACAAAAAAAAAAAAGAATGCTGAGGATTTATAAGCTTGTGACCAATTTTTATGGTTTTCCTGCTAACCCAAAGTTTGTTGTAAGGATGTCAACTATCACTTCACCCTGCCCTAAATGCCCCTGCCTGGAGCCAGCCTGGCTTGCTGTCTCTTATCTTTCAAATTTGTTGAACACTTTATAATTTACACCTGAATTCCAAATGTGTGACAGGGACCTGAATTCTCCATAGACAATGCTAGGTATTTATTAGTAAAGTTCTTTTTTTTTTATTGTTGTTCAAGTACAGTTGTCTCCATTTTCACCCCACCTCGGCCCCTTGCCCCACCCATCCCCAACTCCCACCCTCAAACCTAACCCCCTTTAGCTTTGTCCCTTATACATGTTCCTTGATGGACCTTCCCCTATTTTCCCCCATTATCTCTCTCCTCTCTCCCCTCTAGTTGCTGTCAGTTCTTTATTTCAGTGTTGCTGGTTAGATTTTGCTTGCTTGTTTGTTTTGTTCATTAGGTCCCACTTATAGGTGAGATCACATGATATTTGTTTTTCAGTGCCTGGCTTAGTTCACTTAACATAATGCTCTCCAGTTCCATCCATGTTGTCATGAAGGGCAGGAGCTCCTTCTTTCTTTCTGCTGTGTAGTATTCCATTGTGTAAATGTACCATAGTTTTTTATTCATTCATTTGCTAGTGGGCATTTAGGTTGCTTAGTAAAGTTCTTTAATCTTTACAGCATGTTCGTCTTTGTTGACTAATTATTAATACTGGGTCATATTAAGTGAAACAGAATTTTAACCTGGAGTTTTGGAATTCTTACAAAAGATTTTAGGACTTGGAGTAAATAATAGTACTGAGTCTTCTATATTCTTCCCTGGCAAGTGAACTTTAGAAGAAATAATCTCTTTATTGCTAGTTCTGGAAAAGCACTCTGGTTTAAATTTGGCTTTAATCTCTGGAAAGCCAAAGATCACTGAGATTAAGTGACCTCAAACCCATTATTGAAATTGTTCTTTTTTTGGTCTTTGCTTAGTTTAAGGAGCACTCAGCTACCGAGATGCAATACAAAAGAAAAAAAAATTAAACAATGAAAATCACATTGAGTAAGGCACTAGGAAAAAAAAAAGCACATTTGCAAGGTATGAGTTCACACACATGATTTGGTTGATTTGGTAGTGTATAATGAAATTAAAAACATTTGTTCTAAGTGTAAACCTCAGCCAAAGTTCATAAATGAATTCAGTGGACCGGGATTGCTTTTTAATGAAAAAATTTTAAGATACTAGTGTGGATGTTTAGTTCACAATAATTAATTCTTTCCAAAAGAAAATGCCACTTCTTTGTCATCTTGTTACTTAAACATCTCTTTGATTTTCTGCCTATTGTAGAAGGCTGCCATATTATAATATTAAAGGAAAAAGATACATTAAAATTGTAAAGTATTTAGAGGCCTACTTACTCCTTCTGTGGAAAAATATGTATTCCATTATAAAGAGAGCAAGAGAGCAAGGAGACTCACTCAAGGAGACTCCACATGAGGAGTTTCTATGTGCGTTACTTTGGAGTTTGGTTTAGGTAGAGGATATAATTTCTGAAGACAAAGGAACAGAGCAGAGCTAGCCAGCTGGGCCCAAGTCTTACAGCCAGTTAACCTCAGAGCCCAGGTATAAACAAGGCAGGCACACAGTGCAACATAAAGACCTCGCGTCACAGAAATAAATGTACACTTGAAACCTAAATGATCCTATTAACCAATGCCACCCCAATAAATTTAATAAAATATTGAAAAACAAAAGAAAATGAAATGATCAATTAAAAAAAGTACGTAAGGTGGTCTGTGTGAGTCTGTCAAATAGGACCTCAAAGGGAGGTATGTGTGGGGAAGGAAGCTCTCATTCCTGGGGGTGGTCGACCTGTCCCCTGGGCAAACCCCCAGGGCAGAAGAGCATGGGCCATTCCTTTCACTGAGGTTTCATGCTCTCTCTTTCAAATCACATATGCATTTTATACTCTAGTCTGCATACATTCATGTTGGCTTAGATATATAATTAATGCTTTAAATCCTTTCCCACCAGGAAAGCAGGCCGGCCCAAATGGTGCATCTCCTGATGCCCATTTTGCCCAAGTTGGGAAACCTGGCTCTGATCAGTCTAGCTTCTACCCCTGGGTTAACACAGGGCCCTGGAGAGTCACCTTGGTTTAGACAAAGTGTCTCGGGGCAGCCTACGTTAAATTTGTGCTGGGGTTGACAGTCGTTTTAAAACTTGCTGTTATGTAGGAATGCTATGTATGGACAGTTCTATAATATTATTTAATGATCCTTTTATGGAGACCCCCCCCCAAGGAAGATATTTTCCCTGAGGACTCTGAACGAGCAAGACCTTTGCTCTTCTATAACCAAAAAGAACTTTGCTCTTCCATAGTATACTCTGACTCTGTCAACTGACCAGTTTTCCTTCTTTGCTTTGGCTGCTAGCAAGTGCAAAACTAAATTACTATTTTGTCTTTAATATTTGTGACTTTTCTTGTTTTGAGTCTATCTAGTAATTTTCCCATTGTTCTTATATTACCATTTTACCTTTAATATCCCTTGACCTTTATTTATATATAATATAATATCATGTATTGTTATATAGTATATATTATTATATATCATAAGATAATGCTATTATAATATTGTTATATCATATAATATAATAATACCATAATACTATATGTGATATCTGGTATCATTTTTTAATGCATTCTAAATTCAGTGGACATTACTATTTATAGCTCCCACATCCCTTTGTTCCTCCACCCTTTGAAAACTGCCCCAGTGTTCTTTTTTTTTTTTTTTTTAAAGATTTTATTTAGTTTTAGAGAGAGGATAAGGGAGGGATAAAGAGCAATGTATGGTTGCCTCTCACATGGCCATCACCGGGGACCTGGGCTGCAACCCAGGCATGTGCCCCGACTGGGAATCGAACCGGGACCCTCTGGTTCCCAGCCCGCGCTCAATCCACTGAGCTACACCAACCGGGCCCCAGTGTTTATTTGCTGATGCTCCCTTTACCATCTCGGCTCAGGGCGGGCGGCTCCGTCGTCCGCAGCCCCAGAGGTGGATCTGAGCCGTGTCCCCTGATAAACCCTTCGACACTGGTGCTGTGGTTCAGGATCCAGGCTGAAGAAAGTCAGCGTCCGGCAGGTCCCTGGACTCAAGGGCTGACTCATGAACGGGCACATGGCCCAGCTCAGGCCAGAGAGATAAGAGAGAAAGTTTCTTAGAGCTCTAAGTCATATATTTTCTATCTCCAAATAGGAAACCACTGGATGTTGGAGGGAAGTAAAGACACAGAGAAAGCAATGATCACAAAACTGCAGAGAAACCGAGCTAGAGGCTCTGGGTTAATAAATTCTGAAATCCAGCTGGTCTCTAATCTTCTCCTTACCCGAGCCCAGTACATTCCCTTGTTATTTCAGCCAGTCTGGATTGTTGTTGTTCTCATTTAAACAAAGGACTTCAAATTCTTTAAAGAGCAAGGCAGAACCTAAGTAAATAAAACGAGACCAACAAGTGAAAACCCATGTCAACAAGAGGAGCCATTCACGATTGGGAGCCAGCCCACTCTCCAACCCTTTCTCCTTTGTGTGTACTTCTCTTCCAGCCCTGTCCCAGCTCCAGAAGGACTGGCTGTTCTCTGGATGCATTGCGCCTTCTTGATTGTGCAGCTGCTGCTGCCATGTCTTGTTCCTGAACATTCACGGGAGTCAATGCTTCTTAAAGAAGCCAGGCCTGAGCTTGCTTGTTTTCCATGCTCCCTGGGCATCTGGTCCATCATCTCTCCATGACCACAGCCATAGCGTAGCTTTGTAGCTCCTTACATTCCTCCTTTAGGCAGGAAGCCCCTCGAGGGCAGGCACCAGGTTTCTTCACCTTGGTATCATTACGTTTTAGTGTAGTGCCTGGCAAATGACAGTCACTCAATCTCTTTGTACTTAGTTTGTTGTTTTCCAAAGTGAGCAACTGAAAATTGAGAAGCAAAGATGCATTGGGTTCTTTGTGATAGAAGAGGTTTAATCCTTCATGCTGAACTTTAAAAAGAAAATAAAACAAACTCAGAAAATCCAGGTATGATTCTATAATTTGAGTTTTGGAACCAGGAGATTTCTTAGTTTAACCTTCTCATTGTGCAAATAAGGAAGCTGATTCCCAGAATGATGAGGTGACATGCTCAAGGCTACATAGCTTTTCAGACTCAGGGCCAAGAAGAGAGCTAGGTCTCCTTCCCAGGCTGCTGCTCATCAAGCTACTTTCTGCCATGCTCTGCGCTCCCAACCCCTTCGGTGACTTTGATTTTAGTCACCTAAACCTTGCCAAGTCTTTGTTTTTCCATTGCAAGAATGGACTTATTCTCACTGGATTATTAAATAGAATCAAATAATGTAAACACTTGAACGCACTTTGAGAAATATAAATGCACCATCGAAACATGAGGTTGCATCATAGGATGCTTCTCAACCCTGGGAATTATGCAGAAAGCGTCAATCATTCCCTTCAGTGACAGGAAACATTTTAGAATCCTGCAATTTGGCAGGTCTACAAAGAGTAAAATTTAAGACTTTACAGAGACCATCTTTTTTCCATTTGTCTTAACAGGCATCGTTTCATTTTAATAATCTGTGACAAAATGTCTAGCTAATAGGAAGAGCAGGATGGACGCATGTGGTAAACAGAAACACAGCCGTTCCTGCAGGCTCTTCCCGAAACTCTGCTACCAACCCTTCCACAAAGTGGGGGGAGGGGGGGTCAATAGTGCTGGGCGGGCTCCTATGGAATTGCCAGGCATGGAAATTTGTGAAAAGAGTTGGAGTCAATTTGGTTGTTTGTTCAGTGCTGCTCGATCTGCCTAGTTTATGAATAAGAAACTTTGTTAAAAAATAAACAAAAGGCTGAGCATGAACTATTTTGAGGCTTGTTAAGCTTTGAACATGAAATGCAACACATGCTAAACCAGTTATTTTCTGTTCTTCCCACTACCTCATTTGCTTGTAAAAATGTTTATTTAGATAATTTAAGCAGCTTTCCTTTATTATCAAAAACTATCGTGTGCTAGATACTCAGGTGCTGGGGACATAGAGGAGAATGAGAGACCCACTGCGTCCCTCCCACTAACAGCCATGGTCTCTTGTGGGGAAGAGACAAACAGATACTGAGATGTTTAAGATAAGTACAAGACCCCCGTGGGAGAAAATAACGGGGTACCTCATTTTTACAGTGGATTGAATGGAATATGAGAGTGTATCTCTAGGCCTGGTTTTAAGCCTTTGCGATTTAATCTCAACTCTCCATTTCTGAACTTTCAAGGTGCCTGACTTGTCCTACTCTTGTCGCATGTGACAACCATGATAACAAAATCACTACCATGTGACACGTACCTGGGTGATAGGTTCTAGAGTAGCACCTTACACAAATACTCATATTTAGCTTCATTGTTCTAATAACTCCAGTTTCAGTCAGGGAACAGAATCCAATGTAAAGCTTTCATAACTCCATAGCTGATTCTTCACACAGTTTTCTTTTATGCTGATCTGAATTATTATTGCCAATCTTTTTAGTGAGATTTTTCCTATTATTGTATATTTGTGTAGATAGTTGATGATGCTGATAATAGTTTACATTTATTTGGTGCTTACTGTTTTGCTGGATGTAGTGCTAAACTCTTCATAAAGCATTTCCTCACTTAAATGGCTCAGTAAGTTCTGAGGTAGGTCCAGTTATTTTCCATATGTGACACGTGAGGAAATGGAGGTCCAAAGTGGTTAAAGTTTTCTGATGGATGCATAACTACTAAGTGAGAGACGGGGGATGAAGTCTGTACCCTTCCAGACCTTGAGCTTGAAAATGAAGTGCTGTGCTGCTGCGGTGCCTTTTCTGTAGTGGGCGGGAAGCCCATCCAAGGGCAGGTTGTGTTCGCTGTCTGCTCGAAGACCCTTGTGAAGCACTCTGCCTAGACTGCTCTATTTCCTCCCTGGCTAAACCCGTTGTTTCTTTAAAATAGATATTAGGCTTCTGGTTAATTGTAATACACTGCTGGCACAGATTTCTCTCTTCTACTGCCCCAAACCCTTGAAACGGTGGCAGAAGAGTAAAGAGACTAATCTGCAGGGACAAGAATAGCAGAAGAGACAATAGTGAATGGAGGGGTTCAACTGCTTTGCTGAAGACAGGAAACAGATGCAGGCGTGGCAACCAACATGGCACACTGGAGAAAGATCCCACTTAAATGCCTGCAGATGATTTGCCCTTGGGGCCTCTGAGTGGCTCTGTAGAAATAGCACCAGGAACAGTGGAAGTTCGAGGGGGCACAGGCTAAAGTTGGGTGACCGGCGGACCCCTAGGTCCCTCCTTAATCCTTTGCAACCAGAAGGGTTTTTATCCTTACCTTTGGAGAATTAAGCTTGCAGAATTCTGGTTTCAGGGACACCAAGATCTTGGGAGAACAAGGGAGGGTGTCACCGGGTTACAACAGAGGATTGAGGATAACCGACATAACAGGAGACTCTGTGAGACCCTCAGCACCCTTCCTCTGTTGCCTTAGAAGGCCAGCACCCAAGCACACATGTATCCTTCCCCCCAAGCCTCTGTAGCAGCAGACTGGAAGTTCATTTTGTAGAGAAATGAAGTAGGTCCAGAGAAAAGAGTTCCAGAGACAGACAGACAGAGCTTCGTTTCGGCGAGGATAGCATGCCCTTCTATGACTCCGAGTAAAAGCCAGCAGTCCATCTCTGCCCATGTTCACAGTACATCAGATAGAACGTTTGGTGCTTTACTCTTTAAAAAACAAATGAACCATCCAGGATAACTAGTTATTTGAAGAGGCGTTCCACATGAAAGAGATGTGAAGCCAAAAACCCAACCAACCAGTGACATAAACAAACCAAGAGAAGATGACAGTGAAAAGGAAATCAGTAAAGGAGAGACTGCTGGCAGCAGAGGAGGGCTTCACAAAAACCTTACAACTAATATTTTCTGAACAACCGGAAAATGTGTTACATCTATGGAATACCAATAGGAGGCTTGGGAAAAGAAAATATCAGAACGATAAAGAACTCTTGGCGGGGGGATAATGATTTTATTTCACTCCCCACTCCAAAGAAATTTAAAAGCACATACAAGTTTTGCAAAACAACTTTGTTGCCTAACAAAAGGGAAAATGATGGGTAGAAAAGAAGAAAAGATAAAAAGAGTAGAAGCTCAATCCAGGGACTCCCATGTCTATGTGTTAAGAGATTCAGGAAGAGAAAATAGAGAAGATGAAAAGGATGACTGCCCTAACTGACATATGTCAACTTTTACATTCACAGGTTCCCTGATTGGTCAGCACGCCGCGTGCCAAAGCAGGGCCTCGGTCTGTGGACCTGCAGAGAGGTACTGGTCTGGGCCTGTCAGGAACAGGGCCGCACAGCAGGAGGTGAGCTTGAATGGAATGCACTGGAATCATCCTGAAACCATCCCTGCCACCCCCATCTGTGGAAAAATTGTCTTCCACGAAACTGGTCCCTGGTGCCAAAAAGGTTGGGGATTGCTGTGCAAAAGGACCCTACTCCAAGGCACGTGATTATGAAAGTTTAGAACACATAATAAAATGAGGGAGGTAGAGAGAGAATGAGAAGAGATTCCGAATCCACAATGGCTTCAAACCTAACCGTAGTAATGCAACGCTGGATGCTGAAACAGAAGAGCAACGTTTTCAAAATTCAGAGGGATAATTATATTCAACCTAATATTCTGCATTCAGACAAGTTATCAATTGCAGGTATAAGGCAGTATATAGACATTTTCTAACATGAAAGGCTCCAACTTATTACTATTACACATCTTTTCTTAGGAAGCTGCTAAAGAATGTGATTTATAAAACTAGTCGGTCAAGAAAGAGGACAGGATGGGATTAAAAACCCAGGGCATCTAATGCCTGGTGTAGAGGGGGGTGGAGAAAAAGAGGCCCGGTGTGAAAGCTGCACAGTAGTCCTGGAGATAGTTGGGTCAGGATAGGAGTCCAGGACTGAGGGCCCAGGGAGAGAGGCTGCAGGGCGAGTGTGTGCGTGGGGGTGTCAGGGAGAGCGTGGGGCAGAAATGGACAGAGTGGTGGAATCTGTGGTTGAACATTTGTACCAATTAGTGATAGATTTTGAAATGTCTGTTGAGGTAGTTGGGAAAAAAGTATAATGATAAGGTAGTCATTTGTTCACTTAAAAAATGAACAAACAAAAGCAGAGTTGATTAACAAGTATAGGAAAAACAGTAAGTTCTATGAGAAAGAATGTGCAATCTATATTAATTGCTTTAGTGATACATTATATATATATACATATAATTATATATACATAGTATATATATACTGCTTCTTATTAACCCAATATTTGATATATAGTTAGATTAAGATGTTTAGAATGGTGTAGAAAACCTATTTTTATAATAAGTCAATGTATAAAACTTCAATTTATAAAACAAGATATAACAGTACAGGCATCTTATTTAGAGATAGAGAGATAATTACCAGGAGAAAGAGGTAGAATAATTGAAAGAGGTTGGATCTAGGGAGTAGGACTGGGGATTTGATGGTGAGTGGGACAGGCAGTTACCATTTTTTAGTATGAAGTGGTTTGTTTGATTTAAAAAGAGCATTTACTCTTTAGATAAAATGACCAACTTTTGCAATCGTTCTTGCTGCGCAGCTGTCTCGATGCCTTCCACACACTCCATATTGCCTGTCTTCCCCCTCTTCTCCCAACCCAGCGCCCCTACCCTATTTTGTGGTCATCCAGATTGTGTGATTTATTATGCTAGTTTCATTGATTCATTTATGGTCTAGTTTTTGCTACTTAGATGAACTCTTTGAGTGGAAGGACTAAAGGAGAGTTTCCCCCAAATCCTGTGGTTTACAGTGCCCTTATTGTCTAAGTAATTTCTTTATGGGGTCCCTAGTCTACATACCTAACACGTCTGTTTATTGAACAATTAGGTCCAAACAACTGAAGGTCACTCTTTGTAAATGGAAGCGCTTTGATAGGGCGCACCAAGAGCTTACACACATATTTTTCATACTGAGAGGCCCCAGTTCTGTCCCTCAGAGTAGGAGCAGGAGCTGATCCCCACATCAGGACTGGATTCATCAGCTAACACAATAATAACAGAAATCGAAAATTAAACAAGAAAAAGACTAACTCAGAATTCTGCCCGTCAAAAAGTCACGTTTTAACTTTTTTATAACTAGTCCTTGTCCACACACTGACATATTTTTATATACTCTCCGTGAAGATGCAGTGTTGTGTTGTAATTTATTCATTCAGTATTTTACCACATGCAGTTTTCCTTGCTGGTGTCTGGTTGTCATAATGGCTGCTCTAAGCAGCTGTGTATTTCCTCACATTGTATTTACTTGATCATATCCCAATAGATAAATATTGATTTAATTTTTCTTACTCTACAATGAACATCACATCCTACACATCTCTCCATTATTCTTTTTGACAATTTACATAAAGTAATTTCCTAAAAGAGGCTACAATGGGCATAAATTCTTAGAGGTTTAGAACTTAAAACTGGAAGAGAAGTTGCTAAGTCAAATCTCAAATTCCAGGCAGAGATACCTTCTAAACAACATGTCTCTTCCTGACTCCTTTCAATAAACCTCACTTTCTCACATGGAGGTTCATCTGATTTGTTTACATTTTTTTTTTAAATCCGTATTTTTGGGAGCCCACCGTGGCACCATTTACTCCTCTTGATTGTCATTATTCTGCCCCCAGGAGCTGCCCACAGCTGCTGAGTTCTCTCTTTCCAGGTAGTTACATTCTGTAAAGTCACGGTAGCCCATCACATATTGGAGGAGGACGATCATGGACAAGTGACTTTTGCACACACAGTATTTCAACGAAAATATTCCCCATCTGTGACTGTGAAACTGCCTATGCCTTCACCTTTGCCATTTTCTGCCCCAGTTACCCAAACCACTTCTCTGCCTGCCAATCACTGACAGGTCCCCAGCCCCCTTCATGGCTGCCTTTCCAGGTCTGAGCCCCTGCATCCTGTTAAAGCAAAGATGCCATCGGTTCTTAGACGCACTGTTACTTTTATGCATCATAAGAAACAAACAAAAACCGCTGCCAATTACACTCTGACATGACATCAATTATAAGGCACACTTCATTTTAAGAAATGTTAAAATATGACAAAAAAAAGTGTGTCATAGGATCAGTGAAATACAGCAAGGAGATTGTTTCTTTCTAGGTCAGCTTCTGATTGTCAATACGCTCCAAGCTGTATGGCCCCTGGGCCTGGACATAGCGTTTCCCGGGCAGCTGGCTTAACCTGCTGGGGGTAGCTGTTACTGCCCAGACCGATCGTAGTTTGTACCCAAGTGAACAGGCCAATGAGTGGTGTTCTAGGTATGTGTGATATGGTTTTGTATGCCATGTGTGTGTGTGGTACATGTGTGTGCCTACCAAAGGCGTGTCCCTCTGCTCTAAATATAACACTACAGTTCTAGTCGAGTAATCGCTGGTAATAAGAATAACAGAAACAATAGTACCAACCATGTCATTGCAAAGCCAGAGTTCAGGGGTTGAGAAACTGCAGTCAAAGCACTGGTGAGGGATGCAGACTCAGATTAGAAACAGATCAAGTCTGAAAACCTGTTGAATTCATGGTCACAGTTCCAATGCAAACAACATGGACTTTGATAATGCCACATAGTAATTGAACGCATTCAGGGTGAAAGGTGGAGGAAGATGTGTGTGCCAGGAAGTAATCGTGTTCCAATTTACCTATTTCAGAGAGTCCGTGAATGGGAAAGTTGAAGCGTAGTTTAAAAACGTGATGAGTCTAGCCTCTCAGTAAGTTCAAAATCATTTTCATCTCTTCAGATTTAATAATCTAGAGGCATTGCTTAAGAATTGATATTTTTTTGAGAAGAGAATTGAATAATTTTCAGCAAATACTTTTTTTTTTAAAGATTTCATTTATCTATTTTCAAAGAGAGGGGAAGGGAAGGAGAAAGAGAAGGAGAGAAACATCAATGTGTGGTTGCCTCTCACGTGGCCCTCACCGGGAACCTGGCCCACAACCCAGGCATGTGCCCTGACTGGCAATCGAACCGGTGATCCTTTGGTTCGCAGCCCGCACTCAATCCGCTGAGCCATACCAGCCAGGCCAGCAGGCATTTTAATTCTATATGATTTACACTTTTACTGTTAATTCAAGTAAAAATAAATTTAATATTTTTATTAATGGTAGCACTTAGAGCATGACCTATTAAAAATCTTATTTCTAAGTTTTCTAAAGTACAGTCACTTCTTGATATCCATGGTAGTTATGTTCTATAAAGCCACTGCAAAAACTTAGTTAGCAAATACAGAGCCATGGCTCCCACAGGAGATACAGGGTTAGGTTCCTGCGGGCCTCTGATCACAGCATTTTCATCACCTGAGCAACACATAACCTTACTTTGTGTGTGTCTTTTGAAGGCACCTATTGCATACAGCGTGTTGTTGAACACTGACAGTGAACTCGTGGCCAATGGCACGGTCGCTCACCAGGACGTGCTTATCTAACATGTATTTTGTTCTTGAGGCACGTTCAACACTTGGGGGCAATTTACGTAGTGAAATCACTGTGGAGAGCTCAACAGTGCAAAAACGTGTCACTAAATAGACTGCACGGGGAACATTTATTTACTCTGAAACAAGAAGGCAGAGCATTGCGTTGTTGGACATCAGCGGGGAACATGCATGCCAAGTGACTCAAATTTTTTGCTACTCTGTGCATGTCAGGGATTGACTCTTTAAAACACCAAGAACATTGATTTTGGGATTATCAGTAAATTATTTTAAAATACTTCTATTTAGTAATTTTAAATCAAATGTAATTGACATCATATGACATTATACTAATTTCAGGTGAACAACATAAGGATTAGATATTTGCATATACTGTGAAATGATCACCACAAAACAGCATAGGCAAATTTTTAGATACAGAATCCACAAGTAATGAGAACTATTTCCAATAAAACCTTATTTCACGCTCTTCCGTCTCTTCTTCCCTGTCCACCTGCCTATCTGTATATCTTTCTTTTTGTAGAGAGATATCTGGGATTGTATTCAGCAAGAATTTACTATTAGATGGTGGAATTTTAAATTTTTACTTGGAAACAAAAATATAATAGTACACATTTTTACAAATATAATAAAGTCATTATTAAAATTGATATTAAACTATAGTATTACATATTTATAAAAATAAAATAATAACAAGACTTTTTTGTGTGTGTGGACCACAATTGTTTGTGCCTTTTTCTCCCATATTGCAATTCAGTATTGCATGAAAATACTGAATTGCCAATTATTGGAAATAGGCAATTATACACTACTGGTTTTAGTGTAAATTAGGGAAATCTTTTTTGAAAGAAAATTTGGCAAAATGCATCAGAGGCTTCAGTAGTTTTAATTCCCTTTCATCCAGTAATTCCATTTGGATACTTCACCCATGGAAATAATGGCAAAAAATTTATTAACAATATTATTATAGTTGTAAGTGTGTAAATCAAATCAGCCCTGTAGACCATCAATAAGAACTCAGAAGAATAGCTTTTATAAACCATGTTCTTGAAGAATTTGAATAGCACTGTTAACATAAGGACAGGATAAAATACCATATATGCTGATATGCATGTTAAATAGACTTGAAAAATATATAACCAAAATGTTAGCAATGGTTATCTCTGGAATATAGAATTTTAGGTAACTTTTATTTTAAGGATATTCATTTCATAAGTTATATACATGTCTAATCACTGGATTGTACACCTGAAACTAATATAGTTTTATATATCAACTATAATTAAAAAATAAAAAATTATTTTAAAAACATTTCTATAGACATGTCATAATTTCTATATAATAAGCATATATTATAATGAGGATAAACAAATATTATTTATAGGTTAATAAATATTGTTTAAAAATTATACTTAACCTCCCACGAAAGCATAATGATCAATGGCATAATTTACATAAACGCAGACACCTGCTTTTTCTGTCTTTTTCTTTTTTTAGGAACGTGTACTTGATTGACAGTCTCATAAACATGGTATCATTTAAAGCAATTTGCATTATAACCTTGTGAGACTGGTTCAATTATTTCCAATTTATGGATGAGAGTATCTAGATTCGGAGAGATTCTGTAAGTAACCTAAGCTCTCCCAGTTAACGAGTGGGAACAGAATCGGGATGTAAACACCACCTTTCTGACCTCCACCTACAAATGCCAGTGTCAGAGCAGTGGTGAGGCCATGGTCCTGCAGAGACCAGCAGAGCAGGCTGCCACTCTTATCACAACGCCCCCCACATTTTCCACAGTGTATCTTATTTAAACCTCCCAATAACCCAGTGAATAAAACCAGTAAATTAACCCAGTAAATAACCCAGTGAAGGTGATTTATTATATTACTAGACATTCTTGCAGTGAGGAATAGCTGATGTTCACTACATCAGTCGTTCACTGAACCAACACGCCCCAGCCCGTAACCCCCTGAGCGCTGCTCTAGGCCCCGATGATGCAGCACTGAACAAAACAAGCCCTTGCCTTCGTGGAGTTTTAATTCTTGTTTAATGGGGCAGATACTAAAACACTCGTATATGGCATGGAAAATGGTGGTAAGTGCTATAAATTAAAAGCAAAAGTGGAAAATGTCTTTCATCACTTTATGACCCCTCTCTGTTTCTGGGTTTGTGGCTTTGAGTAGTGTGCGGTTCTTTGGCCTAAGGCGGAGCAGCTGGGAGAGGAGTCGTTTTGGAAAATCAGTTTTAAATTTGGGATGTCTATGAGGCACCTAATGGAGATGTCAGGCAGGCAGATATGTGAGTCTGAAGACTAGGTGAGAGGTCAGATCTGGAGGTGTAAACTCGGGAGGCACTGCCTTACAGGTCCTTAGAATCATGGAATTATATGCAATTGTCCGGGGAGACGGTGCCCTGGAGCACACCGACATTTAAAGGAAGAGAGGCAGATCGGGCGGCACTTAAAGGAGACTGAAAAGAAAAGAAAGGTGGAAGAAAGCCTGGGACACTCTGTGTGTAGAAATACATCGAAGAGCCTCCGGATAACTCAAGTCAGAGCGCAGTCATTCTGACTCCTAGCTTGTTCCTCTCCTGTCATTGAAGATTTTGATGATGCCTTTTTTTTAGGCTTATCATTTCTTGTCCCTAAAAGAGTTACTTAAATAATCATTGAAATGGTAGATTTGCCAGATGGTAATTGCTAAAATGACTTTCTTTACTCTTTAAGTCTTTTGGGCACTATTCCAGCTTCCTGTAACCTTCAAACATATGTGTAAATAGTTCAGTGAGTTCATTATCTAACTCCCTGAACAGCAAAGCATGATATCATCAAAAGCCAATTCTCACTCCCATAAAATAGAGTAATGAACCATTTACCTCAAAAGACCTTCACAGGAGGGTCTGTATATTTATGTAATTCTTCAAAATTCATGCTTTGTTATTTATTTTTATTTTCACATTTTTAACTTGCCATAAGGCATAACCTTTGTATAATAAATTGAACTAATTTTAAGCTCAATGAATTTCTATACCTGTGTACTCCCCTCTGCCTACCAGCCAGGTCAAGACTGAGACACTTTCTCACACGGAAAGTTTCCTCCTTCATACCCTGTCCCAGTCCAATCCCACACGCCTTGCGCCACCCACCACTATTCTGATTTCTGTTATCATCGGCTAGTTTTGTATGTCCTTGAATACAATATAAATGGAATTTTACAGCATTTTCTTCTTTGTGCTTGATTTTATGTAACATAATGTCTGTGAGAGACATTCATGTTGTTGCATGGAGTTCATCCTTTCCTAAATTTCTCTGTAATGTTGCATTTTATGAAGGTGCCCCAACTGATTTATCCAGTCTACTGATGATGGACATTTGAGTTGTTTCTCTTAACAAGAGAACAAGGGAACAAGAAATACTTAATTCCCTTAAGTATTTCTGTAGGACTGAACTGGTGGACATATGTATGCATTTAGGAGCGGAATTACTGGGTCATAATGTGGGCATATGTTTTTCTTTTTGTTCCAGCACCTAAGAAATGCATTTAAGGTAATGAGATATCATTTACTGCTTATGCAATTAGTAAATTTTTTTTGCATATAGATTATCTACCATATTCCTCTCTCACTTGTGCACACTGTGGTGGGAGTATAAATTGCTATGCTCCTTCAGAAAGCATTTTGTCGGTGTGCAGTAATAATAGCCTTTAACCTTTTTATTCCAATTGACCCAGACGTCTATTTTTTTTTGTTTGTTTGTTTTGGAACTTATTCTAAGGAAATAATTGTAAATATTGTTAAAAGTTTATGAACCAACATATTTACTGGGGAACTATTGGTAGTAGAAAAAACAGTGGAAATGACCTCTGTCCAATAATAGGGAATATTTAAAGTAAATTATGTGACAACCTCTCAATGAAATATGTGTTTTATCTATGAAGAGTTTATAATGGCATAGAAATGTGATTTGCTACAATGCTAAATTTAAAAAGCAGAACATGTTTCTAAATTGTGACCAAAACTTTGGGGGCAAACAATATAACACAAAGAAAAAAAAAGCCCCAGGAGGAAATATCAGCACAATGCTAATACTGACCAAGTGGTAGATTACTGGGTAATTATTTCCTTCTCTCAGTTTTGCAAATTTGCATCCTATTAGTGGCAGGATGGGACCCTGGTTCGGAGTGTGGTTCCTAAAGCCATATTACCTCGGCCCAAATCCTATGGGCCTGGTTTCACTGCTTGCTGACTGTGTTACCTTGGGCAAGTCTCAGCTCCATTTAATTCACCAAATATTCACTGTGTGTCTAGATTGTGCCAGGCACCGTTCTGCAAACAGAGAGGTACACATCCCTATGCTTCTGGAGCCTCCAATACAACGTGTGCCACCTGCCAAGCAGGCGTCAGCAGAGAGGGCCTGGCACGCAGGGGTGAGGAGCCAACATTGGGTGAGTGTCCGAAACTCAGTAGCGCTCCAGAAGCGCTCCTACTACCTGGTATCATTACTACCTTTGTAGAGTTCTGCAATTCCCAACTTCTCTTTCAGTTAAAAAACATTCTCTTTGTGAAAGAATGAGTTTGATGAGGTCATTTGAGAGAGAACACTGATGACTCCCCTAATTAGTAGTTTTGTGTTCAATTCCACAGATGAAGGGACCTGGCCTGGCCAGGAGGGAGCCCAGTTTTCCTAATGCTTCCCAAGAATTCCTGCTTCCTCATATTCTTCCCAGTGACAAAGTCATTTGTTATTGTTGTGTTTTCCGGTAGTTTCATATTTTTATCATTTTCAACCAATGATGCAATTATTAGTCTGATGTTTGAAAACTTGCAGTGTTTTAGCTTTCCAGTGTCGCCATAATAAAGTCTCACAGGCGAGGTGGTTTAGAACAATAGAACTTTATTCTTGTGCAGTTACAGAGGCTGGAACCTGAAATCAAGGTACCAGCAGGGCCACACTCCCTGCAAAGTCTCCAGGGGAGGATATTTCTTTCCCTCTTCTGGCTTCTGGCTCCTGGGAGCACCAAGTTTTCTTTGGCTGTGGCAGTCCGACTCTAATTTCTGCTCCACGTTTTCTTATGGTCTTTTCCCGGAGTGTCCCTCCGTGTCCTCTCCTCCTTTCATAAGGACACCATTTACTGGATTTAGGGCTCCCCCTACATCCAGGATGATTTCTTCTTAAAATCCTTAACTAGTTACATTTTCAAAGGCCTAATTTCCAAATATGGTCACATTCTGAGGTTCTGGCTGGACATGAATTTATGGTGGACACTATTTAATCTACTACAAATAGTAATGATAATATTATCAATAATATTACTCTTGTGGTTTTTAAGTCATTAAACTTAATATAGATAATAAATAGAATAGTAGTTTCCTTACATGTATGCTATTCATTGTCTTTTCGTAAAAGGTCGCTAAAACCCAGATTTTGTAATGGTGTGACTTTGAGAAGCATGCCAGGAGGGGTGGGGAACAGTGTATCCCAAGATGCTTTCAGCTCTGATTTTCTCAGGCTTTGGGAAGATTCATGTATCTCCATGAGAACTGAGATCTGAAAAGGTTAAGGGTTGTATCTAATGCAAATTTACTGGAAAAAAAATAGAAAATGAATGAGGTACCTGAACACTGGATAGAGATTTTGTTCTTTTTTGCCAATTTTCTTGATTATGTAGAAATTCTGACAACCCATTTTTCACACTAAATCCTTCAGTATGCCAACCTGGTAAAATATTTTTTTTTTAAACTCTTATGTTGGGGGTGGGAATTGTTTTCCCATTAATTGCAACCTTTAAATGCTGATACCTCAAGTGGAGGTAAATTGCAAAAGCCCTTTTTGTATAATGAACATTTAGGGATTAGTTTGTGGCGGATGTGCATTTTGCAGTGTTTTATAGCTGTGTAAATTAAGGATAATAAGGGAAGCCTTTAGACCATGGATGTCTTTACGCTGTTCTGATCAAACAGTGACGCTAGTGGTTAAGACAATAGCAGAGAAAAAAGGCTAATAGTTACTTACCTATTTTGCAACTTATTTTTTTGTTTAAAGTTACATTTTTGAGATTTATCTATCTTACTAGATTTAGTAGTTGTTCATTTTTATTGTTTACAATTTATTATACCATTTATTTAATGATTTCCTATTGAATACTTAAGTGGTTTCTAACATTTTCCTACAAAGAGCATGGATACAATGAGCATTTTTTGGAGAGGTCTTCTTTTCTACTTAATGCTAGAATTTAATGTTGAAATTTCATGTAATGTTGCTAAACTCTCTTTTTAATTCTAAATAGTTTTTCTATAAATTATCTTGGTGTTTCCATGAGAAAATTTTACTGTGTGAATTAAGACTTCTTATTATTTTCCAATTCTCTTACCTCTTATTTCTTTTCCTTTTCTTTTTGCATTACCTGGACCATCAGTACAATCTCAAATGGATTCAGAGAAAGATGACATTATTATCTTGTTTCTTCATTTTAATACTTCTAAATCAACATTATTATATACGCTACTTGCAATTATTTTAGGTTAATGCAATTCTATTTTACTACTACTAGTTTACTAAGCATTTTGCCTTGAATAAATTTTGAATTATGTTGGATGCTTTTCTGGTATCTATTGAGATTTTTTTCCTTTACATTTTAAATATGGTGTATTACATTAATAGATTTTTTAATTCTCCCTTTTAAATTTAACTTGATTATTTATATGTAGTCTACATATAAAATATACACATAAAATTTCTTTGCTTCCTGCATTTTATCTATTTTGTGGTTTTAATCATAGTGTTGATCTGTTTATTATATTGGAAGTATTCCTTAAAAACTGGTGATTCCTTACTGTTTATTTATATTATAAATAAGGCACTTAAAATCTAGTTGAAAGCCCAACCCATGACGTCAGGACTTATTGAGTTGTGGGTTTCAGTTTTGGACAATTGAACAAATAATCAACTACATCCTTGCAGAATCTTTAATTGTCCCGTGACTGCAAGCCTTTTTACTTGGATGTATTAGCTTTCTAAGGAATTCTAGAATCCTCCAGTATCTCACCTGCTGTTATAAGCCTGACAGGTAGCCTTCTGGGAGTTGAGTGAAAGAAAGGGGCTGGCTCTCGCTTTCAGCTCTGCACCTTTTCCTCAGCTGTGCCTGGTGTTCCTGAGCCCAGAGGTGTGTGGTTCGATGACTCCAATAACAAATTTCCGGTCTTCTTGTGCCCATGGGGGTGAGTGAAATAGGAAGCATAATTATGCCGTTTTGAATACAGGAGGTGTCCTAGAAAACTAACTCCTTACACATGTATAGTCATATGCCACCTAAAGACCTTTTGGTCAATGACAGACCATGTGTACGCTGATTGTTCCATAAAATTATAATGGAGCTAAAAGATTCCTATTGCCCGATAACATTGTAACCATCCTAACATTATAGCATAATGCATTACTCTGATGTTTGTGGTGATGCTGGTGTAAGCAAACCTATGTGTTGCCAGTTATATAAAAGTATAGCACATATAATTATGTGCAGTACATAATACTTGGTAATGATAATAAATGACTGTGTTATTAGTTTACGTATTTACTGCAGTATACTTTTTATAGTTATTTTAGACTGTGCTCTTGCTACTTACAGATAAAAAGTGTGCTGGAAAACAGTATGCCACGTTACACTACCAGCAGCCTTGTACCTCTCCTGTTTACCACCTATCTCGATGGCTCCATTTGCTGTTGTGCTTGATTTAATCTCAGTTTGTTTTGTATGTTAACCGGCCGCGCAGGCTTGTAGTGTGGGAGCAATAGGCTGTGCCCCATGACCTAGGTGTGTAGTGGGCTATAGCATCTAGGCTTGTGTCAGTGCACGCAGTGATGTTCACACCACAAAGTCACCTCACGGCACACTTCTCAGAATGCATACCCATCGTTAAGTGGTGCATAACTATTTGCTTTTAATGAGTCCTCTTAGTCTCTGATCCCCTGTATCTCCAACTTCAGAGGCATCTAGTATTTCTAATTTCTGGTTTCTATTCCATTAGTGTTATACTAGGAGCTAGAGCTAGGCTTAGGCTTGGAGTTAAATGACAGAATTTCATTTATTCTCTCCCTCTATCTGTATGAATGCCAGCTTTTCTAATGGCTTGATGGTCACCTCCCGCTTGTTCTCAGGCCCACGTGTAGATCTCTAGATCTCACCCTGACATCTCAGAAATCCTGTCTCACACACACCAGCAAAGGGAATGTTTTAGATCCCAGTCTCCAAGTCAGCATGCTGCTCGGTTCTGTTCCTAGCTGAAAGATGGTGCCTCTTTCCCCCTGGATCTCATCCATAGCTCCAGGGGAGTGGGTGGATTGGGTCATAGGTATTTTCCTCATTGTCTTAAGTGAGAAAACCCCATATATCTATGTACTGGCTATGAGTGGTGAACCTGGTCCTGGCTCCCTGTCTTGCAGGGTGGCTTAAGTTTTATTTCAGTCACTGCAGAAGCTGAATCCTCAGCCTCACACTCCAGCCAGAGTGTAGGAGCTTTTGGCTATAGCCCTTCCCACACATTTGTGACTTTGTTTCATTTCTCATCCAAGAGAGATCATTTTACTTCCTCCTTTATTCCTTCATGAATGTATAATAATATATGCACATGTTTATATACATGAATATATATATATATTTTGCATCTATACAGTGTCTGTATGTATATATATTCATATATTTTTTCTGTTGCTTCTATTTGTTTGGATCAGAGAAACAAAGCGTGAACTCAATACTCCATTTTCACAGAACATCTAAATATTGGTTCATCAAAAATTAACAAAAGAGCAGCAACAACAAAGCCAGCAACCAAACGAAAACCCATTTCCTTTCACTTGGTAAAAGCAGTAAGCTGTGATTTGCGTGGATTAACCAGGATATTGCATATGACTATGCCTTGTGATATCTAAAGCCCCTCGCCAATCTTAATTATTCATTTTATCTTTACGTGCCTGTGTCACCGCATTAAGAAACCCTAAAACCTTCCTCACACGGGCTCTATTTTTTATTTGTGTTCCAAACATAAAAGATAAACTTTGAAGTCCTGAGATATCTCCCTGTCTCCATCGTATTCCCCAAACTTGCAATGCAAAATAAACACGTTTTCCTGTGTCTTGAGTCCTTGAGCAATGTTTGGCCCAAAGACACCCAGGAAGACATCTGTAAGGGCATTCCCAACGGGCTGGGTGAGCGCGAATGGCCTCTTTCCTGCCTGGGCTCTGCCACCCTGGCTCACTGTCAAGAACGTGGTTCACCAGGAAGACAAACAGTGAGAAGTTCACCAAACACGTGGACTTTCATTTGCTTCTTGAAATGCCAGGCTATTTACCTTTTCCAGTAGATATGGTTGCTTCTCCTGTCACCTCACAGATTCTAAACTCTAGTCCTACTCTTGTAGCATTTTCCCCTGAACGTACTCAATTCAATCCAACAAGTGTTGACTGAAGTGTGCCGGGCAATGGTAGGTGCTGGGAGGGTTGTGACGAGCATGGCCGAGTTCCTGCCCTCAGTGGCCTCAGAGTCTGCTGTCAGGGCAGACAAACAGGCCTGTGAGCAGAGAGAATGAGCACAGGTGGCCAGCCTTCGTGCTCTTAGCTCTGGCCGTGGCATCCAGCTTTCCTGGTTCACATCTGCAGGAGTCACTGTTCCCCATGAGACCCTGAACAAGTTGCTTAGCCTTTTGCGCTTGTTTCCTTGTCTGTGTCATTGTCTGCATCACCATAAAATGACATTGATGATGGCATCGTATCATGTATTTTGTGTATACATTCATGTGCACATACCTTATGCAACATATATTATGGTATCTAGATGTATGTATACATGTATATATGTGTATACATGCATGCATATGTACATATGTGGTTGATCGTGTGTGCATATAAACATATATGCTGTATATTTGTATGTATACTGAATATACAACAGTATATATGTATGTATATATTACACATTCTGTGTATATGTGTGTATATTATATGTAGGTTAAGTCATATAATATAATCCATCAATGCATATTAAATGTACATAATTGAGCCTGACAAACAGGAAGCACTCCATAAATACCAACGTCTATTATTATGTGCATTTTAGCTATGGAACATGAAGGAGAGATTGAAGTAGTCATGAATGGGAATATGGGCTTTTAAATCAAACACGCCTGGGTTCAAAACCTTGCTCAGCTAATAACCTTGGGTAATCTTCTATGTGAAGTCCTTAGTCCATTTTAAAATCAATGTTCAAAAAGTTCTGCTGTTATTATTATTATTATTCTTTAAGAGCTCTGAAATAAATGTTTCCATGTAAAAAATGATGATTGTTGTTTTTATATTGCAATGTTGTTCTTTGTGTTAAAAATATGAAATATATGATTGCTAGCACACAAGAACTCATTATGAGTAATCAATAAATAATGAGCATTTTAAATAGCATCCTCCTCACCTGTATACTTTTGATGTAAAACATCCCCTGTGTTCCACTGTGTGGCAGAGAAGACCGAGTCTCCACCCAAAGTTTTTACTCTTTCTTCTAAAGCATAGAACTGCCCCTGGGGAAGTGCTGCCAAGCCAGGACAACTCTCTCCCCTTTGGGCCCAGTGCCTGGTTCTCGAAGTAGAATAGAAATATATGTGATGCGTGTACAGGTAAAGGTGATTAGGAAGTATGACACCCCCCCCCATCTTTTCCCTTTTACTCTCTGGAAGCAGAGGACTCCGAGGTCGTAGAAAATCACAGAACCATAAGATAGAAGGAACCCAGGTCCTGAGTCACCAGGTTGAGGAAAGCTATCTATTGAACAGGAACACCTGCATTAAATTCTTACCTGAGTGTGTGTGGGGGGGGGACTTGTGTTAAGCCGTAGAATGTGGGTGTTATTTGTTAAAGCAGCTAGCAGTAGCCTGACAAGCAGAGTATGCTAAATGCGGACGGTACCAGGGATCAACCATGGGCAAGTACAATTTAAAACACAATCAAAATCAGGTCATTCTAAAGGTTCAGCTAAAATGTCGAGCATATTTAAGGAGAGGGAGTAGGGGACCAGAAGAGATAGCAAGAAAGAGAAGGGTTTTGTCCTGGCTGGGAAGAATTTGGACACGTAGCAAGGCTGGGGAGGTGCTGCAGGTAAAAGAAGCTAGAGGAAAGTGAGGACCGTGTTCAGGGGAGAGTGAACACCTTCTGTAGTCTCGCATGCAGAGTGTATATAGGGGAGTAGTGAGAATTACAGACAGGAAGGTAGATGAAGAGGGCTTGGGATGAGAAACAAGGGTCTGACTTTATCCTGGCAACTCTGGAGAATTGCTGATGGTTTTTGAATAGAGGAATGATCCGATCAGATTTGTACTTAAAGGACATTGACTGGAAGTCTTGTGAAGGACAGTTGGTCTTGAAGGGAGAGTAGCTAAACCAGGACAGTGAATTAGAAGACAAATACAGTAGTCTCCAAGAAACACACTAGTACTTGATCTAGAAAATGGTGGTGGGAATGGAATAGATGAGAAGAATGCAAATATATGGTACATTCTGGAGATAGGAGAAGAGATGCAGTTAACTGATTGGATTTGTGGAGCAAAGAAAGAAAATGTTGAACTAGAGTCTTAGGTTTGTTAACCAGGGTGACTGGAAGGGGAATGGTGGCATTAATAGAAGGGAGCAGGGAGGATGAGTGTGGAGGAGGACATGTGGAACACTTAATTTTATTTTGGAAATGAGTAATAGGATGCTTGTGTGGGATAGACTGTTGACATTGACCCACAGGTGGCTCCTGTTTCTGTAGAATGGGTGCCTTAAACAACAGACTTTTGTTTTCTCATAGTTCTGGAGGTCAGAAGCTCCTGAGCAAGGTGCTCGTCAATTTGGTTTCTGGAGACAGCTCTCTTCCTAGGCTGCAGAGGGCTTGCCTTCTCACTGTGCCTCACCTGGGGGAAAAGAGAGCAAGCTCTATTGTGTCTCTTCTCAGAAGGATACTAATCTCATGCATGAGGGCTCCACCCTCATCATCTGATTATCCCCCAAAGGCCCCTTGTCCAAATGCCCCATTGGGGGATAGGACTTCAACATATAATTTGGGGGAGGTGATCAAAATATTCAGTCCATAACACACAGGAATTCAAGTCATGAAAAAGCAGAGGGAGGTGGGATATAGAAAATTCTATTTTTATAGAAGTTTTTTTAGAAAAGGCAAAAGTAATTGAAGTTGGAAATTTTCCAGGGGTTCTCATAATATTAAGAGAAAGAAACTTTTAACCTAATTGATCATTAGGGAAAGCCAGGAATGTAGAAATGCCATCTCTCTGACTTTTGAGGTTGAAAGTATCTGCCACAATAAATATTGAATTTTGGATTTACAATAACTTCCCACGAATGAGAAAAAACAATATTGAGGCTCGCCGCCCAAGTCTTAGTTTATCCAATTTATAAAGTTTATTTGGCGTAGTTTCCCTGCTGAAGATAGTTGTTTTTATTATTCTGTTCACTTTTGATCTGAGTTTATTTAAACTTTGTTTCAACATCATTTATAGGCTGTTGGAATTACAGACCTGGAAGAGCCCCTAGAGATGATTTGAAAGTCCTGTTTTTTGAGTGGTGCTCTTAGGAAGCCTGGAGGTGAAGAGGCGGCGCCTCGTGGTTCACCTCGGATGTGAGAGGTTGGAGTCTGAGTGAGAAGAGGCACCTCCCATGCCAGATCCACACGGTTCTATTATATTTGGCCTCTGACTTAGGATTCAATTGAAGAAAGGACTTACTGGTTTACATCTGTATCTATGTGAAAAACAATGATCCGGGTCAATGGTTTGTAAACTTTTTCCGAAAAGGGCATACATAGCCTTTCCTGTTCCTGCGTAGAGCAGGTGTGGGCCCACAGGAGGGACTTGTCTCTAGTTCTTCCCCTACCTGTATTCTTCCTCCCCAAATCCATATTCCTGTGACTGCCACTCCCTCACCTGCTTCCTGTCTCTGCTCCCATGTGAGGTCTACCTTGACAACCCTATTTAATTCTGCATTTTAAACACCCTTGGCCCAAGTGCCCCGGGCCCTTACCTGTTCTGTTTTCTTTTCCCCACAGCACTTACCAGCTTCTAATATGCTGTAGAATTTATTTGTTGTGTTTATTATTCATTGTCTGTTCCTCCCCCAGCCTCCAACCAATCGATATCCTTGAGGGTAGGAATCTATATTTTGTTTACATTTGTTCCCTTAGTGTTTTGCTGGGCACTTAGTAGGCACCAAACATATTTGTTGAGTGAGTCAGTAAACATGCTGCTCTTATTTCAAAGCTGTGTTCTCAACTACTATATTATGTGGCCAAAGGAGTGAGAGATGGAATGAATCATCAGTGGCCAGAAGGAATGACTCCTGCTCTCGTTTGCATGTCACTGAGGAATGGGGTTGTGTCTTCATCATGTGAGTGTGCCTGGAAAAAGCAGGTGCTCAGTACATGCTCGCAGAATTCAATGACATCCTGCAGGCACCGATTGTGACATTTGGTAGGCCCTGTTACCACGTAAAAGGCTTCCCTCCTGTTTTGGCCCATCCCAACCACAATTACTTCCCTTAGCCAGAAAAGCCCTTTGTCCCTTGGCTGAGGTTCAGACCCTGCTGCTTTCAGCCAGACCGGGCAACAAAAAGGAGCTTCAGAGGGAAGAACAACAGTCACTTTCTTTATGCAGGATTCCTCCCAGGCTGTTCAAGCCTCTCTCCATGTCCCCTGATTTGAAATGTTTTTGCTTTCTTTGCTCTGTAGGATTCCAGCTGACAGCTCAGAGGTGAGTCTGCCTGGAAAGTATAAGGGGAGTAAGGGTTCCTGGGGAATCATTTCCCCAGTAGAGACTGGAATACCATGGCTCTTCTCCCTGCATTTTGTAAAAGATATTCTGAAGCACGGATGCTGGGACGAAAGTAAAGAAAATAGCAATTTGGTAGAGCTTCGAAAACAGCAGTTTTACAAGTAGCAACAGGCTTTTCCATGGCAAGTTTAGTCTGAAGACAAAGCCCTGATTTCAGTCTTCTTAATACTATTGCACCCAATTTCTGACCTTAAGGTTTTCTTGCATAAACGCATGCGGGTACCGACTCTGGCACTTGGGAACTATGTCATCTTAGGTGCATCATTTAGCTTTTCTGAGTTTCATTATACTATCTGTTAAATGCAAATACTAAATCCACAACATCAGAAAAATAAATAAGACGTGATACTACCTTTGTGACTCTCTTTAATAGTTAATTTCTCTATCAGTGTCATAGTAGCAAACACACACACAGAATGCATGTAAAAACTGGTGAAGTATGAATAAGATCTGTCCCTGAAACTGACTAATGTCAATTTCTTGGCTTTGATGATGTATTGTGGTTCTGTAAGATGTTACCATTGGGAGGGGTACACAGGAACTCACTGCGCTTTGGCAATTGCTTGTAACTCTAAAGTTATTTTTTAAAAAGTTTTTTAAAAAGTTAATTTCTGCTGCTTTTCCTTTCCCATAACACTTTCCGGATGCTTCTAGTAGGGCATTTCACACTTAGGACTCGGTGCTCCCTGAGGACACAGTTACTTTCTTATCTGTTCTTATTGGCCTAGCATAGGGCCTGGCACGGGGCTGGTGTTCAAAAACATTTATTGATTCTTCCAGCCAAGAATATCAAAGTACGCAACCTCTCTTTTTAGATACTCTAGGTGCTATCTCTGAAAATATTTAAAGAAAATTAGTATTTATTGAAAGCCTGTTTTATGCCAGGAGATTTACATGAAGTTCTCATAGCTAACCCCCATAGCAATCTGATGAGGTATATATGGTGATTTCCATCTTACAGATGAGGAAACTGAGCCTCAGAAAACTTAATACGCCTGACAAGAGGGGCAGCGTGGAGGTAGAGTCACGCCTCAAGTCTGTTTGACTCCAAGGTCCATTTTCTTTCATTCATTCACTAATTCATTCAACAAATGTTTATAAAGCACCCACTGTTTGTCAGGGACTAGTCTTAGACTTTAGAATATAGCATAAACTAAACAGACAAAGAATGCTGCCTTTGTGAGGTTGATAATCTAGTGACGTAACACAGGTGATGAAGAGTAGACAATTTAAAAAGAACACGTGAGACAAACAAGAGAGAAAAGCAGAGGAAGGGAATTGAGACTGTGCATCCCAGGAGTAATTTGCAGTAGGAAATAGGATGTGCAGGTTGGGCCCCACTGAGGACACAAGACTTAAGTAGGGTTGAGTATGACATGTGAGCAATGGCGCTAACCAAGTGGATCTTTGGGGAAAGAACTTTCCAGGGGGAAGAGCACCCCATGCAAAGGCTCTCAGACCTGTGTGTGTGGAGGGGCTGGTTTGGCTGGAGCAGAGTATGCATGTGGGAGTATAGGAGCAGTCAGGGATGGAGGGCACATCATAGCAAACTACAAAGGTCATGGCAAGGACCTTGTGAGGACTTCAGTTTTGCTTACAGATGGCTGTCACTGCAGAGTTTTGAGCGTAGAAATGGCAGATTCTGACTCAGGCCTCTGTGGGCTCTCCCTGGCCACTGTGTGGAGGCCAGGCCGAAGTGGTCAAAGCTGGAAGCAGGGAAACCAGCTGAAAGGCCATTGCCATATTCCAGGCTAGAGATGATAGTGGCTTCTGTGCAGCAGCAGGGGTGGGGGTGGGGGTGGGGAGAGCTGCATTTCTCCCAGCACGGCTCCTCTCACCTGAGGAAAGCCTGTCTCTCATGAGTGTTTACAGAACCCCAGAAAGTTGGCTCATCATGAGAACAGAGGCTTTCTTTCTCCTGTTCCTCCTTCTGGCTCAGACCCTCATTCCTTCTCTCCCTGGCTTCCCAAACATGCTACCCAAGCCTGAACATCCTACCTTCTTCCTCTTCTGTAGCCCTCTTTGTGCCCCACCTTGCTGTAGTGGCCCCAGGGCTTGTTTGGCCAGCCTGTCCTGGTTGGTTGTCATTCTCTTCTCAGACACCTGTCTGTCTTGATGTGTCACATACTATCAAACAAAGACCTGAGTATGTAATGGATACATTTGGGAACAAAGTGGGCCCTCTTCCTGTTCACCCCAAAGCAGGAAAGAGGGCAAACTGTCTCTCACTTTCCACTGCTGCCGTTTGGGGATAGTCAATGTCTCTCTCAAGGGGATGTCATGTAGTTCAATGGGACAACACATGGGGATTCGGTTGCAACGAGAGCTTTATGTAGATAATAAGAAAGAGGAGAAGGACTTTGTTCAGTGCACACTAGTGTCAAGAACTTGGGACCAGTATCTTATAGAATTCTCAAAAGACCCTGTGGGTAGGTGCTGTGCTCCCTGCTCTCCAGACGAGGGCCCCAAGAATAAAGCAGCCGGCCCCGAGTCTGCTGCCAAGTCTATTATGGGGGTGTGGGCAACCTCCAAAGCAGAAAGATAGTTCATATCTGGAGAAGACAAGAGATGCCTTGTTAAAAATAAATAAATAAAATATCAAAAGGAAAGCCTGGATTTCTTGGGCCTGGGCACGACTGAGTCAGTGAGTCAAACCAACAAGGTCTCCAGTGCCTTAGTCAGTGCCAGGCGGCAGAGATGTGGACACCCGAGCCAGAGGTTCCCACAGCCTGTTGGGGCACTTCCCCTTGGCTCACAGAAGGAAGGGGTGTGTGAATGCTTTCCCATGACACCAAAATGCAGCTAAGCAGAAAGGGCATGTGGCTTGGGGCTGGAAAGACCTTTATGACAACCTGGCAATGCAGTCCAACAAGGTGGAGCAAGCTGGGGCAAGAGTTGCATCTCGTGATAAAAGAGCTCCTTTTCATTGCACGTGGTTAGGTCTTCCCCTCTCCCCACGAGATGCAAGGCACATGGGCAAATGCACTGTGCCCCAGGTGCAAGAATGCACCGAGAAGGTGGTGCCCAGGTAGCTCTACCCCGCGTGGTTAGTCACCTAGTTAGAAGGCCATTTGTGGCTGGTTTGCACCTTGTCAGCATTTTGAAAACTCATAATTCTCTCACCCTGAATGTATTATTTCCCCATTTCCAGAATCTGGAAAGGAGGTCGAAGAAGTTTACATCTTCAAAACTAAGAGCCTTTTTCCCTCCTGCGGCAGGAGCTTTCTGGATGCTGAGAAGTGTGGCTGTGAGGGTTAATGGTGTGAGTCAGCTTGGCTAGACTGTGGAGAAAAGTCTGAGTTTTCCCAGAGAAGGAATTCTGTGTCCCGACTGCAACATGGAAATCCTGCTTGAGTTTCCAGCCTTCAGGCTCAATCTGCATTTGAGGGGTGTCTGCTGTTTCCTTGTAGACTGGGGAGGGAGACTGTATACCATTGCCCACTGGGTGCTGAGCTGGCAGCGGCGGGCGGGGGGTCTAGGCAGCAAGACTGCAGGATCTTTAACCACTCGGCCTTTTCATTCAGTAGGACAGAAATGATTGAGTGAACAAGAGCATGAGTGTTGGAGTCAAAGAGCCCAGTGGTGTGTTCGTGGGCAGATTCCAGAGATTCTGCTGGCCTCAGTGCTGTGCTTTGAGAACTTTGGACCACGTTGAGGATCCCAAACTTGTCTCTGTAGGGCACCTCCCCTTGTATTTACTGTTGCCACAAGGAACCTCCATCTTGAAAGTTGTTATTCACCACTAACATAGAGTATATTAACTTTTTATTAGTTTACATTTATTTTATTAATTTATTTTTATTTTATCAAGTGATAGAGTTATATGTATTAATTTACTTAACTTTTATTTAAGTAAATCCAATACTGAAATGCTAATGAGAATAGCTGGTCAGCAGGAGATGACCTGTCTTAACAACTCATTGTATTAGTAAAATCCCAATCATTGGCAAAGAAGCAACTTTATAGTTAGACTGGGTGATATTAATATTGCTCTATCTGCTTCTCTTTTTGTCAACTATTGCTTGTCATCTAATTTTCTAATTTTTTATTTTTTATTTTTCTCAATGTTTTTGTTTTAGGAGTGTGTATTATGATACATTAATTTGTATAAACAAAAATATCAGACTCTGTTCTCTAATAGAGGAATTCAATCCATGTGCATTTAAAATTTTTTTTATTGTTGTTCGATTGCATTTGTCCCCATTATTCCCCCATTACTACCCATGAACATTTTTGTGATTACCAGCATGCTTAGCCCATGTGGACTTAATTTGGTTGATCAAGGTAAATTTCCTTTAAGGATAGTTGAACTATTGAATAATCTGGGGACTGCAAAAGCTCCCATTCAGGACTCCTGAAGTCCTTTAGGGCTCTAAAATTCCACATCATTCTTTATTTGTGCCTTAGGATGGGGGAACCTTGCCCTGAATATTCTCTAACATGGCACCTAGTGAAGAAGCAGGGTGCAGCTGATGAACAGAACCATGGCCAGTGAGGCTTCTCTTTGTGCTCTTGCAAGCTGTTTCTCTCTTTGCTTGTGGGTCTGTCCTTTCAGACTCCTGGGTGACATGATGGCTGCCTGAGTAATGCTGTTTTTGTATTACTTTCCAACATACAATTACCTCTAGGTAATTCTGTAGTAGCAATTCATCCATCCATCTATCCAACAAATACTCATCTAGCATGCTCTGTCAACCAGCTCTTGTTTTGAGTGCTATTGGGGGAGGTCACACAAGTATAAAGATAAACTATTTTGGAGGTCTGTGGTCTTGAGAAGTTCTACCCTTGAGGACAGCTTTAGGCAGTTCTAATCTCTTTCTCCTAGACAGCCACAGCCCAGTAGACCATAGCTCTGGGATCATTCTAGCTTCTTTCTCTGAACACAGCTGTGGCCGACTGCTCTTCTTGTCCATGGCTTCATGTCTTCTTCATTCCTGACAGTTCAGAATCCTAAAGTATCTCAGAAAGCACCCACCCTGGACTTCAGCCACCTCCTGCTCTCACTCCTCCCCAGAATGATGCCTCACAGTGAGAAGTGATGTTGGCCCACCTCCTCTCTGAGCCTCAGGCCATTTGATTGTGACTGTACAGTGATCCCTCACTTATCACGGGAGTTACATTCCAGAGACGCCTGTGATATGTGAAAATCCACGAAGTAGCGGTGTTATATTTATTTTATTATTTATATATATTTTAAGGCTTTATAAACCCTTCCCACACTCCTATAAACCTTTCCCACTCTCTTATTAACCTTTCCCACACTCTTATAAACACTTCGTATGCTCTTAAACTCTTTCTACACTCTTAAACCTACGTAATTTTAACAACATATAAAATTCTATATGGGTACTCACCAGTGAAGTATACTACAACTTGAATGATGAAGATCATGACTTACGTAGCTGTGCAGTACTGATGGTGATGAAGGTGACGATGATGAGACGAATGTACTGCACAGCCAAGAAGAGCATTACAACTCTTCTGAAGGCACCACTTCATCACGTGCTTCATCAGATGGTACAGTATCTTCATCCTGGGCTGTAAATTCTATTTCCACTAAAGGCGTAGGCATAACTGATCTATTCATCCGAGTGATAAACATAGTTATGGGGAGTTGCTGGCACTGCTTTTTCTTCAGAGTGAGAAGGTTTTTATAAACTGACATGCCACTCTCGATTGTATTTACGAAGTGCAGCGAACGAAGCATCTGGGGGTCCCATTCTTCAGCCCCTCGCTGAAGTTCTTTGGTCATTCTGACCATGGTTGCAAGATGATCAAGTGTTAGCCAACCTCCTCGTCTTCTCCAACCTGTAGTTCATCTTGTTCCTCATCCTCTTTTTCATTTTCTGACTTTGTCATCTCTGTCAGGTCTTTGTCAGTCAACAGTTGTGAGTGGACATCAGCAGAGGCAGCTTCTCCATGCAGAGAAACACTCTTGAGTCCAAAGCATCTCTGAAGTTTGTCAAACCAGCCCTTGCTGGCACTGAATGGGGTTGGTCTGGTGGGAGAAGCACTCGACAATCCTGCTTCTGCATTGTTGTCCTCGTCTTCATCCTTGTCACCATCGTGAACATCCGTGCTTTCTGCAAAACTATCATAAAGTTTCTCGGCTTTCATCCGAATGGTGTTGGTATCCAGCAAGATATTCTTCTTCCTACAGTCATTTATCCACAGGGCCAATGCAGACTCCATCCTCACAATGGCTTTATTGTGGGAAGTGACCACCCTCTTTGCAGTCTTGTTAAAAGTCATTGTTGCCGTTGACCTAATATTCTCATCTTTCTTTATGTAGTGAACAGTAGATTCACTGATCCTGTAATGACGGCCTATAGCCGTGTACCTTTTGCCTTCCTTTAACATGTCGAGAAATTCCTCCTTTTCTTTGATGGTAAGCATATGCCTCTGGTGCTTGGGTTCACTGCCAGAAGCCTTAGAAGGTGCAGAATGTTTGGGTGGCATCATGGGGCTTGAAATAAATTCAAACTTTTATGAAAATTTCACAAAAACACAACACCGCAGAGCAACACTACACTCAGCGATCAGACATTGATGTGAAGTGGACAAGGAGAGACGCTGAATGTATGGGCACAGTGCAGGAGAGCAAACAGACCGATGCTACAGTCACTGAGCCAATCAGCGCCCAGGATACAGAATACAGTGCTGTGGTTGGTTGCCTTCCATTCCCTCAGCCAATAGTGTGCCGTGTACAATCTCATGTTGGCAAACTTGTGCAAACGGTAGTGGCACACTGCATTTCCATTGTGTACAGCATGGTATTCATCCACTGATGAAATACATACTGTATTTTATTTCAATTTAATATTCTTTTAATATGTTTGAATTAACTTTTTTATATTGTTTTAAATTTTTTAGGCAAAAATAATTAAAATCATAAATATTATATAAATACCTATATACTGCAAAATCCCGTGATATAGCAAAGATTCCACAATACAGAATTAGATATATTTTTTTAAAGAACCCGAGATACAGTGAAGCCGCCATAAATGAACCACGATATAGCGAGGGACGACTGTATTCCTCCAAGTTGTTGAAAACACCTCCTCTCCTGGTCCAATCCTTTTAAGGACTGACCCAGCCTGGAAGACCTGAGGAGCTCTGGGAAAGGAGCGTCCTAATGGACACCCCCACAGTCTCCATGGTGGCTTTGCCCCTGGACCTTACTTCTCCCTCATCAGCCTCGGGCCTAAGCTCTTGCTGCTCACATACCTCTAAGGCCACTGCACACCACAGGTGGTGGCACAGGTCAGGTGCCTTGTCCTTAACTTCCCTCTTGGATGTGACTTCATGTCTTCCCTTTGGGAAGGAGATTGATGTGGAAACCAAAATTAGAATAAAGAGTGCCGTGAAGGGGCAGCTGCAGTCTTCTGAATCATCTCCAGAGTCTGGGGTGGTCAGCCAGGTCAGGAAAGCCTTCCTAGCAGAGGATCGTGGAAGATGAGGCCAGAATGGGCTAAAGGAGGTAGGTGCAACCCGGAGAGAGCTTCTGGGAGAGTGAATATCCTGATAGGGGGTCAAAACCTGGACTCCTTTCACTGAGCTGGGAACACTGGGTGCGAGGGGGAAAGTGACATGAGGACATAAGAAAGGTGAGCTGGACGTATGACAAAGGAGCTATTTCTCAGTTTTATTCATGAAATGGTTCTATCATGTGGGAGGGAGGCCCCTGAATTCAAAGTCCTTTCCTTAAGGAAATGAGTCTCCTCCATGGGTTACTTTCTGGTACACTGGCAGGGGCGTGGGGCGGTATGGACACACTTCACATCACTTCCCACTGTTGACCTGCACTTTCCAATACAACAGCCTGATTGCTGAAAACTCGCATTGCAAAATTGTGAGGATAAGAGTATCCTGAATTCCACCCTGCATAAGCCACCATGTGAGAAATAAAAGGCTGGGAAGCACAGACGCAGAAGTCAGCAATCATGTTAGGGTGATGTGTTACGTAGTGCGGTTTATCCATGCCTCCGCATTGTGTGCTTTCTTTGGTTTCGTTTTACTGACTTTAAAATTCCATTTAAAAAGAATTATGTTTGAATGGTATTCAAAAAGATCTCTGATGAACATCCTGGGTCTAATTTCGAGGACACAGCACGAGAAACTCATCTCCCAGGCAGAATTGGTCCTGGCCTGTGATATATCAGCCGAGGCTCCATTAGGAAATGATAAGGCCACATACCGAGCTCTCTGGAAATGTAGGTGATTTCTCTGCCCAGGGCAGGCGTTTTATCCTATATCGGCCTAATGAATTTGCTCTTTTCGCATTTACGGTGCCCATTAGGGTGTCTCATTTGTGGCAGTTGCTGTTTCAGAAAATGGAAGGAAATTCAGCAACGCTGTTGATGACGTGGCTGCAGAATCCCCCGATGGCCGAGGGCCCCAGAGAGAGCTGCGTGTCCAGAATATGTGAGATCCTTTGTTTCAGCCTCTGCAGCTTCCCCTCCAGCAGGCTGTCAGCGCGGGCACGCAATCACGTCTCCTGACTCACACGCAGCCCAGAAATCGAAGCACCGTTTGGCCTCTTTGTCGTTTTCAAGAATCAAATCTGTCTAGGGACCAAGTTTCAGCAGCAGCTGTTTCTGCTTTATGTTTTATTTAAAGACATTTAATTTTGAGCCTTGTGTGTTCCCATTTTTTTTTTTTTTTGTAGAGCAGACCGTGCGCCTGTATAAAATACTACTGATTTATGGACAGCGGTATTTTGTACAGGCTATCAGATGATCGCAGTCAGTGTTTTTCCAGATAAAGTCAGATTAACTAAGATTATTAGAGTTATTCATTACTTTTCTTATTGTACTTAAAATGATAACAATTATTCACCAAACATATCAAATATTTATTCTGTGGCAAGCTTTGTGCCAAATGGTTTATATACATTTTCTCTTTAAGCCTTACCAGAAGCTTGTGAAGTAGACAGAGAAATTAATGTGCATTTTATGGATGGAGTCTGAGTCAGTGACTTGCTCATATTCTCACAGGCAATGAGTAGGAAGCTTAGATTTGAACCCAGGTGTGTTTGATGCCATGTAATATACACGAAATACAATCTATGTGATATTACACATACGTATGTGTATATGCCTAAATACCATATTATCTATATACAACATCTAAACTTTAAAATTATATTTTCCCTTTGTTTCTCTTTCCCCATTTTATCACTTTTTCTACTTCTCATCCTCTTTGCTCCTTTTGACTGTTGACTAACTCTTTTCGTCGTTCATGGAATGTGATTGGACGGTCAGAGTGTCAGAGCGTTGCACAACTTACATGACCCTGACAGGTCCCCTGGGCCCCAAGTGAACAGGGACCCCGGTCCTGATGCTGGAGGACCCTCATTTGTGTCTCGCTCTGCTCTTTCCTAGCTGCATGTCTTGGCAAGTCCCTCGGGTTCTCTGAGCCTCAGCTTCCTCGTCTCGTCTCTTGTGCCAGTTGGTGGCCTATGTGTCTCCTGGTGTCGCTGTGCGGGTTAAATGAGAGGACGGACGTGAGAGCCTGTATGAGCTGCACAGTGTCACAGTCACTCTGTCATGTTCCTTGGCGGCCAGTCCTCTGTGATGAGCGTTTATCTTCCAACAGAGACAGCAAAGTAAGGAAAACAGGAGTCACTGCAGAGCCAGCTTCGTGGAAGAGCAGGGCTTAGGAAAGGTCACATGGGACCCAGCAAAACTCCAGGAAATGGGATTAGTCACCATCCAAGAAGGAGGCATCTGTTTTTTCCTACTAAAAGAATTTGTCATCATAGCAACATCACTACTCTCTGCCGCTGCTTACCCTGAACCTGCCATTATTGATTAGTTTCTATTCCTGTCTCTCCACCTTGTGGCTTTTGCTCCCTCATAGCTTTTGCTGTCTCCTGTATCCTGCTCACAGTCTCTTCTCCTGAGTTCCCATGCTCGTGTTTCTGTTCAGGACCACGGGCTCATTCTGTAGGCCTCACATTCCGGTTGCTAAGGGAGGAGATTTAGCGTGTTAGCATCCGTGGGTGCTGGTAAAAGTTTAATGAGTAGCTATGTGTGAAGGGTTGGAGTGGAAGGGAAGCCCTGATTGGTAACATCTGCCAATTTTCATGGTGTAGACATTCCCACTATGGTTGATTTCAAGCTACCAACCTGATGTTACCCAGCCCCTCAAATCCTGAAAATTGAACAATTAGATCCTAAAGGTCAGTATGAGCTCACTTGGACATCACTTTCAGTTATGTCTGCCTCTGCATAGTTTCTGGTCACTATAGGGACTGGCTGATCTGGACTGGGCTCCCATCCTGGCCCAGTCAGCCATGGCCACAATATCAAGATCACGTGTTGAAACTCTCTCAGAAGGTCCCGTGGACACTGGGGTTTCCAGTTTGCAATAAACTAACAGAAATATTATTTAACTTCATTTTATTGATGTCTATGAGAGCTAAATAAAGAGAGAAGATCTAAAATATAAATTAAGACATGATTAATGCTACAAGAGAGATGTAAAAATTATGAAATGGCGTTTGGAGACCAAAAAAAGTCACTTCCATGTAGCAGCAAGCAAGGAAGGCTTTTTGGGTCATACGCCATTTGAACTAAGCCTTCAAGGGTAGCAGGACTTGAAGATGCAAAAATAAAAAAGATCTTTAAGATATAAAGAACAAGAACTGGAAGAAGATGTTGACTGGTTGAAAGGATAGAACAGGTATGCAGCGAGTGAACACTTCCCTTAATTGAAGCAGAAGGTATGTGAAGGGGAAGCGAAGGTGGTCCTATTATCAAGGAAAGTTGAAGAGGAATTTGGGTGTCAAAATAAGGTGACTCAAATATACTTCACTTCTTCTCTCTGTTGCTATTACCAAATAAAAGTGAAATATCAGTTCATATGGCTATTACCTGTATGATTACAGGGATCCATTGAAATAGAATATTAAAATGACAAAGACTGTGCTAAGTCACATAAATTGGTTCTTGACCTTCTCTATCCTTTTCAGTAGCTGATATTACTATTTGTATTAATTTCTTGTACTGAATAGCGTCAACAGGATGAGATAGATCATTAGTGAGAATCAGAGTTGGGTGAATCTGGAGTCCCGGGTCCTAGGCTTTGCTTCATCACCAACTCAAGAAGTGATCTGGGGAAAGTAATTGCTTTGCCAACCTTGATAAACCCTCACATTTGTAATCTTGCAGAGTGGTTATTTGATGGTTGCTTTCTTAGCCCTTCCAAGTCTATAATCACATACATGTGACATCTCCAACATGACTTCAGATAAAGTCATTCATTATTCTGCTACTGGTAAAGAGCAAAGGACTTCATGCCCTTGGCATGGGTAATCTCCCTTTGGGAAAGAGATACTACAGACAGCCTGCCAAGGTTTGTGTGTGCTGATGAGGGGCCGGGGTGGGGGTAGGGCGTGAGAACCCTGGCTAAATGAATTTTCTTGTTAAAGCAAAGATTAACTAGTGAAACCTACTTAAACCCTTTCTGTTAGCAATATGTCTCAAGTGTTCTAGTTAATTTTTTTGACCTAAGAAACAGTTTTTAAAATAAGTAACCAGGTACTAAAGGACTATATATGCGCCACCCTCTAAAACAGCCACAGTGGAAAAAATGCTAATACTAATATGAACCAGAGCTATCATCTACTGAACATTTAGTCTGTGCCAGATACTCATCTCATTCCATATTGCCAAGAATTATAAGAGCTAGTGGGTTGAATGGTGGCCCCAAACATGTTTATGTCCTAATCCCTGGAAACTGTGAATGTGACCTCACTTGAGAAAAGGTCTTTACAGATATAATTAAGTTAAGGATCTTTAGATGAGGACAACATCTGAATTATCAAGATGGGCCATAGATCCAATGGCAAAGGTTTTTACAAGAAACACACAGAGGAGAGACGTGTGGGGAAGAGGAAAAGGACATATAACAATGGAGGCACAGACTGCAGGATGTGGCCCCAAGCGAAGAACACCCTGAGCCACCAGAAGGTGGGGAAGGCGAGGGGCAGATCATCTACCCCCGTCAGAGGGAGCACAACTCTGCTGACACCTTGGTGTCAGTCCTGGGCCTCTGAACTGTGAGAGAGTAAATTTCTCTTGTTTCAAGTCACCAAGTTGTTGGTGGCATAGAAAAAGGAGGCATGGGAGGTTCAATTAAACTTATCTAAGATCCCAAAGTTGCTAAGTGATATTGCAGGAGACTAACCTAAGCAGCTTTAGAGCTTGCTTTCAACCTTAATAGAATATTGACCTCTCTTTGCAGCTCTCCTTGTCTGCATAGAGATATAGAAACTACCAGTTATAGTAGCTGTGATGAATGCTTCGAAAGCCTGGGGCAAATATAAGGTACTACTGGAGCACATGAAGGGGCATATAGCCCAGCTTTGGGGGGTGACATCAGGGAAGGTATCCTGGAGGAAATAATGATATTGGGCTGAGTTTTAATGATGAAGATACTTTTCCAGAAACTAAATGGAGAAAGTTTTCCAAGCAGAGAGATCCCCACTGAGGATGAGAAAGAACAAAGCACCTGTAGGGAATTATGATAGGCAGACTTGGCCCAGGGAGATTCTGGAAGAAGGATGGGAGAGGAGGCAGAAGCTCATGGTGGAGACCAGCTGATGGCGGGTTTTAAGTGCCAGGCTAGAGAGTGTGGACTCCTCAGGCAGGTGGAAAGATGGGATAACTCGGAGCAGGGATTGCACAATCAGACTGGTCTCTTACAGACTCCCAGGGGAAAGCATCTGGGAGGAAGAAGGGCCTGAGCTGAGACCAGAGGCAGACTATGCCACGGCAATGACTGGGCTGTGCGCCAGAGTACAGGGCATGGTGATGGGGGGAGGCCGCAGCGTTTGCAGATGTGTTTAGGAGGTGGCATGAGGAGGATTCAATGACTAATGGGATGTCAAGGGCAAGAAGAAGATGGGGCACGGGCTATCTTGCAGGTTTCAGGTTTGGGGACCTGGGTGGATGGTGGTGCCATCTGCTGATATAAGAGGTGGATACACCACTGGGTAGTGGCAGGGGTGGGGTTGGTGATGGTGAGCATGAATGACTGTTTCACTGATGGCTAAGGACCTCGAATGGGTTTTATTCTGAACACGTGAACATCTACTTATTGATTATGGCTTTAGAATTACAATTAGAGTGCATATTGAATGTGCATTTTACTCTAAAAGAAAGAAGAAGGGAACGAATATTGTCTACATACTGTCGGTGGGGTGTCTTACTTCATCTCATTCAAATCTCAAAATGAGAGTTTCGAGTAAATCTCAGCCATATTTCATAATGAGAAAGCTAATGAAACTGTTAAAATGATTTAGGCACTGGATCAACGTCACAGGGTTAGCCAGAGTCTGGGGAACCCCGGTTTTAGAGCCCATCTGCCTTCATTTTGACTTTTGGACAAAAAGGCAAAGTACACTTTGAGTCCCATCTTCCCATTTACATGCGGTCTGAACCTTGGCAATTTGCTCAACCACTCCACTCCTCAACTTCAGCATCTGTCCGAAGGGGGTAAAAATAAAAGTGCTTGCTGCCCTTAATGGAAATAACAGCCTATGAGTGAAATCTCTGCAAATGGTAAAAACGTAGAAAAACATAAGTAATTGTTTACGTGATTAGATTAGATGTTTAGAATTTTATTTTTAGATGAGCCCTGACTTCAGCAAATTTTCTTGTGAATTTCTGATTTCTCCTAAGACTCTATTTGTTTAAGTTGTCTAGTGAACAGTTTTTAAAATTTGGGTTTATTTAAATATTTCTACCTAAATCACTTTAAGCAGTTTCAAAATGTGCTGCTCTAAAGTCCTAGAAAAACTCACTCTATTGATAATGGAGTTTTGTTGGTCATGTGAACACCGAACCTATCCATTTGCCTCTGGACAGGTGTCCAACAACAGATACACGTGATAATGAACTTGGAGGTAATATTAAGAGAAACTTCAGGTACCTCTATTGAGAAAGACAGATTTGGTTCTTTTTGGAGTACAAGTAGTTAGTAGGTGTGGACTGATGGACTGATTCTCAGTCATTCTGCAAACTCTGGGATTGGGCACAGCCCCATGTCTACGGCACAGAAGACATGGGTGTTTACCTGATGCCGTTTCCTCAGCTCTGCAGCACTAGGGTGGTCTTGGTCATAACTGACCTCTATCTGATTCTAAGGCTAATGTTTTGCTTCAAAAAGCCCAGCATAGAAAAAGAAAGAGAACTGTAAAAACACCCAAATAGAGACAGGGAAAAAGTTAGTGGCACTGTCCAAAGGCATGAGTGTGTTGAGGTGTAATGCCAAGAAACATCCTCTACTGTATTTTTAAAAAAAAATTGTGTAAAGAAGTAACAGACCAGCAATGTCAAGAGGACAGCTGTGTAATTATCAGAATAAATTTCTTTCCTGACAATGGATAAATTGTCTTCATTATACAACTTAGCTGGTGTCCCTACAAGGGTGAAAAAGATGGTAGGGGATAGTGGAAGGAAAATTATTCTGGGAGCCAGAATAATGTTTTTTTTGTTTTGTTTTGTTTTGTTTTTTTTTTTGGTCTTAAGCTCTTATTCTAGTTGGCACTGGATTTTTATTACGTGTGACCGAAAGATCCCTGTGCCTGTAACAGTGGGTGGGTGGGGTAGAGGAGTGGGAAAAATAAGCTAGAAACCATTCACATCCTAGCTAGAATAAGAAATTCTCATACTAATGCCTTGGAATAAGTAATCTCAAACTTTTCAGTAATTCTCACTGGACCTTTTTGGGGTTCAAAAGCGAGCCAATCACTGAGGTCAGGGTGATGGAATCCTCACATTCACTTGGCCTGGGTGATTTGTTCACTCTGGGAGCCCGGGTGAAGAAAGATGGCTATTCGTGGTTCATAATGTTTTGGTCTCCACTGGAAAGATGGGCTTTGTTTCCAGAAAGGGAAAGGGGTGATGGACAGACAAGAACTTGATGGTCTAGGTGTGAAGGACACTACAGTATCCCAGATCGTTTCTGGGGTTTCCAGCCAGTGCTTCCCACTCATTGTCTCCCACCTGGAATCCTATCTACTCACCACCATGCCTGTGTGTAAAGTCTTTGTCATTCAGAACTCAGCAGTTCCCATTTGGTGGCCTTTATGGCACCTTGTCAGACAGCTCCGCTCTCTGATACGGCCCATGCTTTATAGATCACCAGTTCACCACCGTCTGTTGAGCCTGGGTCTCATCCAGTCACTTTTCCCAGGCCATTTGCCTCCCTAATCTACCTTATTTCTTCCTCCCTCTCCTTCCCACTACCACCTCAGTTTGGAAATTCACTTCTTCTCACTTGGATGACTGAATATTTTCTCAACTTCCTGCCTTCTGGTCTAATTTGCCTTTAATTTCTCACTTTCTTCCGGGCACTCCTCCCAGAACACCCAGCTCTGACCATGTCAATGCACCCTTTAGAAACTGACAGAGTGGAGTGGAAAAGCAGGGCTGAGTGGGACCAACATCTCACTCAGCTGTAGGTTCCTTTCTGAAAAGCTGAAAGCTCCCCACACCCACACCCAGTCTAACAGGTCCGATGGGAAATGTCACAGCAATGTTAGAATCAATGGGCAGAGGTTTCAATAGCTGTGTTGATGATGTGCAACAGGTGGAAGGTGCCAGACTGGAGTAAGGAATTGGGGGATGACAGCAACTACAAGATGAAGGAGGTAAGAAGAATCTCTAAGAATGTTCCAAAGAAAGGAAACACAAAATAATGGTCATGGTTTGGCTGGTTTGAATGTTTTCAAACAAAGAGGCATGGCCCTTCCCACTGGTACGATGGGGTGACTTGCTTATGTTTGGGTATCTAGGAAGATCTGTTTATTCACTGAACAAGTATTTGTTGAGTGCCTACTCTATGCCAAGCACTGCAGACATAGGAACCTTGAGGGTGGCTATGGTTGACCCAAGTGGACTGGGGCAGAAAGAAGACGTATTTTTGAGCTTCATGGTTTTTAACACATCTGTCTATGTATCTTCTGTTCAGTAAGTATTCAAAATAAATTTACTTAATTAAGAACAAATTCATGCCACTAAGAATTTTCTTTAGACTCATAGGAACCAGGGAAGGTGTAATAAGTATCTTTAGTAAATGAACAATGTGGTCATGGCCAAAAATTACAACTTTGTGTTTGTCTGGCTTTGCTCTCTTGCTTATTAGCTAGAACCTAAACTCCCTCAATGTGTCTTTTTCTCTCTTTCCCTTTTTACCTTCCTCATTTTTTCTCTCTGCAGAGTACTCGTTAACACATTTTTATGAGTATAAATGAAGACTCCATACCCCAAGAAAGAGAAAAGCCAAGTAGTGTGAACAGGGAGAAAGAGAGAGAGAGATGGAAAAATAAGCAATTATCACTGTGGGTTTTTATGTTTTAGGGCCATCCCAAAATTTCATGTTGCTTGCCAAGTCGGAGTGAGATGACTCCTAATTACATGAAAAAGATGAGATTATTGATAAAAGCACAGAATTAAATATAGATGTGGTAGAGTTGTGGATATCAATGTAGAATATAATCTCCCTGGTGTATCTTCAAGTCTGTGCCATTAATTTGACCTCCCTTTGTTCTTCTCTTGTATGTTATTTTAATATATCTTTTTTAAAAACTCAGAAACCATGAGAGATTACCAAGAGCCATTCCCCTATCACTCACTGTGGGATCCTGGGCTTAAAAATTGTTGGCTTTGTGTGTTTTAACCTTTCACAACACTTTTAGAACTCCAACATGTAGGCAAGTCTGGCCTATTAAACCCTTGATCCGGAGTCTGGGAAGAGATTTGTCGCAGCCCCTTCCCCATCGCTGTCACACAGCTGCACTTGCTCCAGAGCCTGCCCACCCTGGTCCTGCTGGCTTTGGCCTCCATGGAAGGGGAGCGGGACCTCCCTGGACTGTGATGACCCAGTGCCATTATTGTCCAGTCCTGCCAGGAGAGCCCTGTGAGGTAGGCACAGCTCTCCTTAGGCTAGTAGTTTATAATCTTTGTGAACCTGCACCTCCGCCTTTAGCGTCCACAGTGCCACACTAATTAGAGTATCCATTCAATGAAAAAGTCACAATGAGCAAAATCTATCTGTTGACGTTGATATACACAATGATATCAAACCATGACAAATGTCTAACATGGATTTGGCATTTGCAATGTGCTGGGCACGGAGCCAAACATTCTATGGTGATTCTCTTCTCTGTTGCTCCTAACAACCCTATGAGGCATGTCCTCTGATCAGCTCCATTTTACAGGTAGGAAAACTGAGCCTATGAGACAAGTGAAGTAGTTTGTTTAAAGGCACACATCTAGTAAGCAGCAGAACAAAAGTTTTAACCTGGTGATGCTCCAGAGTCAGCATTCTTAACCACGGGTTAAATATGCAGTTGGAAAAAAAAAAAAAAGTAGGAGACACCTTCACTCGGTTGGCAGATCCCGGATGGAGACAATGGGACTTTCATGGAATGAATGAGATAATGTGTGTATAGAGAGCACACAGTGCCTGGTGCTCTGAGCAAAAGTTACTCACAAGAATAATGAATGTCTTTGACCTTGACCCTCACTGCTAAAATAAAGAGGTGATTTTTCTATGATTACTGAAGAGACTGAGGACCAAGATTCCAATAACGTTCGAATGGTGGCCTGGGTCACAAGAGTGAAATGACCACATAAGTGAGATGGGGTTGTGACCCTTGGCATTGGCATTCTCGGCCATGAAGTCAGTGTCCTGGGCCTTGGGCAGCAGCAGGCAGCAGGGGTAGAGAGTTCATTGGTGGACAAGAGGAACAGAGTGGTCACTTTCGTGTCTTTGATGACCAGCACCATGATCCAGAGAGGACAAGAGCAAAAGGTGAGAGTCAGGTAATTCTTAGAGCACCTGTGAGACATCTTCCCGGGGCTTGTCAGGACTGTTTCCGGGTCATTTGAGAAGGGTGGGAGCACAAGGGACAAACATATGTGTGCTGCTCTCTTCCTCTCAGGCTGTTTTGGCCTGGAGCCAGTCATTATAACTGCAGTCATCTCTCAAGTTTGTGTGAACTTCCTCTTCTAGCCACGTGGTAGACAAGATGGCCTGGAGAGCTTTTCTGCCACGAAATACCTACGTGTTAAGTCAATACAAAAACAAAAACAAATACAACACCCACACACCCTCACACATACACACTTGCCAGTGCGTTGCTGAGCCCACAAGTGACGAATTTCTGAAAATAACAGAACTGCAAATTTGTAAGTTGTAAGCTGGAACCAGAGAGTAAGGAATTGGGGGATGACAGCAACTACAAGATGAAGGAGGTAAGAAGAACCTCTAAGAATGTTCCAAAGAAAGGAAACACAAAATAATGGTCATGGTTTGGCTGGTTTGAGTGTTTTCAAACAAAGAGGCATGGCCCTTCCCACTGGTACGATGGGGTGACTTGCTTATGTTTGGGTATCTAGGAAGATCTGTTTATTCACTGAACAAGTATTTGTTGAGTGCCTACTCTATGCCAAGCACTGCAGACATAGGAACCAGAGAGGTGAGTAATCATGAACACAGAGGAATCCTGGGTAAAACGACACAACCAGGTGCCAGAAGCTTTGAGGATTTTTGATCACACAGACTATGAGAAAATGGATCAGGGGCTCACACAACTGCACTTGTGATCCCCCCCCCATAAACCATGGCGGCTGAAGCCTCTACACAATGTATAAAACTACAGTAAAACACAAACAGACAGCTGTCTGCAACTGTCTTTGGATAGAATTTAACTGATAACAACACTTGTCTTCCCTGGAGTTTGTTAGCTTCCAGTCCAGGCCTTTTCTCCTGTGGACCTAGTACTATTTTGTATCCTTGGTGCCTTCAGGGAAAACAAAGCCGACAAGTTAAGGTGGCCCTATTTTGACAGCAGTCCCTGGTGTCCTGAGACACCGCATGCAGATTCTCTAAGGGGGTCAGCATCTTCAACTCGGGGCCTTCAGAATGCCCACAGGTTAACTTCAGCCAAATATAAACTCATGGAAAGTGACGAAATGTGCATGCAAGCAGGCCATTGTGAGGGACGGTCAGCAGAAACAAAACCAACAGGTTTTGACCCTGGCAGTCTTCAGGTGTTGGGGTTATTTGATAGAGAAGATATACTGCCTAAGAATATCATACTTGAAGAAGGAAAAGATAGAATAAAAACAACAAGAAGAGACTGTCAATCACTAGTTAACAGATTTGATTAAAAAATGAAAGGGAACTTCTATTTTCAAAAATATAATTATTGAAATTAAAAATCTAATGGTTGGGTTAAAGAAAGGATGGATCTTAATGGTGACCTGACAGCTGACAGGTGTCCATTGCTATCTGCTCCCCGTTCATCTAAGCTCTTTGCAAACATGCCTGAGGAAAGAGGGAGTGAATTAGAAGTTAGATTTACACAAATGAAGTTACCTTTAGAGAGGCAAAGAGGTAGAAAGTGTGAATGCAAACACTGTGTCTCCCTCGCTGGTGTGGCATCTTAGACACGAGTTACAGAGCCCATCTGAGCCTCGGCTTCCTCAGCTGTCAAGTAGAAACAGAGGCAGCATTTGTCGAGAATGTCTGGGATTTGGTGTGTACCATGGTAGGACTACTTCTGGAGTTTGAGTTTATCAACACTAAAAGAGTAAAATAACGTGAAGAGAGAGACTCACTCAATTCAGCCTCAATATTTTCTGGGTACATTCTTTTGGAATATTGTCTTGGCTTTTTAAAAATGCTATTATTATGGAGATTTAGAAATTGGATGTATATTTACACAATTGGACTTCATTGCTTCAAAAGAGTTTTCATAGCAGATTCTATAAATGGCCGAGAACTCTCACGGCTTGTGCAGAGAGCCACTGAGACATCACACAGCAGGTATTTTCAGTCCATCAGACCTCACTCTTCCCACGCACAGTGCGCCGTGGCCAACTCATGCATTATTAGAAAGTGATTGAATAAATGGGTGATCATTAAAAACCCCATTAGTTAGAAGACCTTTGTCATTTAGGCACTTTTAACATTTAGAATCCTAGAGAAAAATAGTTCCATCCTGGAATACTGCCCACTTAATAAGATTGTTCTGACAATTGAAGAGATAACAGAAAAAGAGTTAATTGTACACAGTGGTTACCTATCCCTCTCAGTGTTCTGGTTTGCAAACAGCAAAAAGAAGCTCTGGCTTATTTAAGTGGAAAATAAACGAAACAGCAGGCTAGGTGGGAAGGCTCACAGAATTAATGGGAAGCCTTGGAAGATGGGCAGAGAACGGAGCAGGCAAGGCCTGGCCACCGGTCTACTGCAGAGCCCGTCGCCTGGGATGCCTGCTCTGGAGTCTCTGAACTGGACACTTACCACTACACCCCTGGATTACTGAACCAGCCTTTGTTCACAAATAATCTCCATCACCCCTGTGCCTCTAAGTCACTCTTTCAAGGTTCAAAGTCCTGGGAGTGGGGAGTCATGAGTGTCACCTGGTCATGTGTGGGTCTTGTGCTGGTACCTCGATACTAGGGAGTGGAGCAAGCACCTGTCATCCTTTCGCTTCCACCCCTGGAGACTCTGCCCTGCTCCCACTCTTCTTACCTCCAGAAAAGGAAGAGTCTTCATGTGGTGGGCAGCCACAGAGGGGCAGACACCACCAGAACTCCCTAAGTCTTCACTCCCTTAAATCAATAGCTAGTGGGAGTATTGGGGTGTAATAGATGTGAAATTCTACAAAGTACCTAATCTTAATGAATTCTTTGTTTTCCAGCACCAGTGAGCTCTTTAACTTCTTCCTGAGGGTTATATTTTATTAATTTGCAAAGATAAGGCATTTACAATAGGATGTCCCCACTGTGTCAATGCCAATATTGTACTTGGGATATTGTGCTGTAGTTTTGCAGAATGTGACCAGTGGGGTAAACTGGGTAAAAGGTACATACAGGATCTCTCTGCATTTATTTCTTATAATTGCATGTGAAGCTACACTTATTTCAAAATAAAAAGTTTATTTTTTAAAAAAGTCATGCTTATTATTTAAAAAAATATATCAGACACTATGAAAGAGTCTCCTTTTCATCAGAGAGCCCCAAACCCAACTCACCTGCAGTAGAACTAGCATTTTGGTGTCTGTACATGCGCACGTGAATTTCCATATGTGATTTCTTATACAAAGAGCATATATAAAGAAAAAATATTTCAAAACCCAATTTGCAACATACTGTTTTCACCCAACAGTCTATACAAGCAATTTTATATGCAAAGTGACTTCTTCTATTCTTTTTTTGTGATTCTGTGGCTTTCTGACTTCTCCAGACCCCTCCCTCTAACTCTGTCTTTCTCTCTCATTCCCCCTTTAGTCTGTGAACTCCCTGAAAGGCAGGACTCTCCTTCACTGCTGCATCTTTAGCGCCTCATTGCATGTCTTACACGTGGTGGGTCCTAGTGTTTGTATGTAGGAAGACCATATGGTTTCCTAAGAAACAAAACATGCCAATGGTGAGCATCACAATGTATAGTAATATCTCACTGAAGGCAAGCCCTAAAATGCCCCCAAACCAGGGTTTCAATTTGACCTTAGGGGGCTCTGAAAATGTCACTGCCTTCTCTAGTTGGCAGGCTCTGTGCATTTCTGCAGTGGGTCTCCCTGACTCATTGCTGCTTTGGCCTTCAGGAACATATTCCTTGCCTGTCCCTCTGGCTCAACAAATGGACAACCCCTGTCCATCTTGCATTGGGTTGCATTGCTGCTGGTCCTTGAAGTTTAAATTGAGAAAGCAGGAGGCCAGTGCCAAAGATACCTCTTTAGTGTGGCACAATTCTACAAACACTTGCTCCAAAGCCTACTATGTTGCAGTAGGTGCTGCTGACAAAAAAAATGGATTCGTCCACCGGTAACAAATCGTTACCCATTTTCTGAGCACCTACTGCCTTCATAGAAGAGGCCAAAGCATTTTAGGCCATTCAAAGTTGAGTAAGCTGTTGTCCCTGCCCTTTCAAAGATCAGAACTTCCTGGAGAAGATACAAGTAGATTACTAAAAACATTGAAATAAAATGGCATGGGTGTTGTACAAAGGTATAAACATTATGTTTTGGGGAAATGTTGAGGTGGTGGCAATCTTGATCATCATGGTCCCTGTGCAGAAGAAATGACTGAAAGTATATATATATGGTCATAATAGCAAACACTTGTGTAGTTTAACATGTAAACAGCACTGTTCCATTTTCTATGTATTAAATAATCTCATCCTCACAACACGCTACCACATACTGCTGCACTATGCTGCATCATCCCCATTTAAAACAGGCAGAGACTAAGACACAAGATTCAGTGGTTTTCTCACAGAGCTGGAAAGCAGTGAGGGATTTCAGTCCAGCTAGTCTGGCGCTGACGTGCACTCTCGGCCATGACCCCATTCTGCTCTGTACAAAGGGCTGTGCCGTGTGCTGGAGATACAGATGTGGCCATGTGCCTGGTTTTTTCTACCCCCAAGAGCTTACATTCTTGGGGGTGGTATTAAATAAACATGGATAGGCGAAAATTAAGTGTAAATCAAGCCATTCTGATATTGCCTGGTGTCGTGGATTTCGTCCCACAAAATCCGTCGGGGGGACCTCACCGATTGCGTGAATCAAACTCACCTAGAGACACGCTTGGAGAATAGACTCCGGCAGCCACGGGCCTTTTCCAAAATGGAGGGATTTTGCGGGACAAAATCCACGACAGCCTGGTGTGAGGGTGGGGCTGAAAGCAGAGTAGTTGTAGCCGAGCAGGTGACAATTATGCTGTGGCCTGTAGGATGAGTAGGAAATATGCAGGTAAAGAGGGTGAGGATGTGAGGGGAAGTCTCTTCCTAGACCAGGAACCATTCTATGTGTAGTCCTTTAGGCAAGAAAAAAGCAGGCTTCCTTTCAACAGAAAAGCAGAAAAAAGGCTGCTGTACCCCCAGGACAGTGGTCGAGGAATGTACTGAAGTCAAAGGCGGTGAGGAGGTGGGTTACTGATGCTCAGGGCCTCTGTCAGCATTTTGATCTTTATCCTAAGAGCAGTGGGGATCCTCTAAGTGGTTCTATGCAAAGGGTTGGCTTGCAAAGCATTTTTAAAAGCTCACTCGGGCTGCTGTTTGAAGAGGGGTGTGTGTGTGTGTGTGTTGATAGCATGAGCAGGAAAGGAGAGTAAGAGTGGGTGCTGGGAGTCCTCCTAGGATACTCATGCAGTCATGGTGGTGGCTGGGATGGGGTGGTGGCTCTGCAGATGGAGCAGGGCAAAGATTCCAAAGATATTTGGAGGCAGGATCCACAGGAGATGATGACTGATCGGACACAGAGACAGAAGTTGATGGGTTTGCTTGAGATGACTCTCACATCTCACAACTATCTAGAGGAAGAAGTGGCACACATTTTCAGCAAAAGCCAGATAAATATTCTGGGCTTTATGGACTGTGTGGTCTCTGTCTGTGGTTCTATAACCGTAGCCATCAAGAACAGTAAATAAAGGGGCATGTCTCTGTGAGGACACACTGATATTGAAATACAGGAAGCAGGCCAGGTGTAGGCTTTGAGCTATGGTTTGCCACTCCTGGTCTAGAGGGTGTGAAGGTTGTTGAGATATGGTACCTTGGGGAGAAGGGCTCGGTGAGTCATCTTTTCTTCCTCCCATGACAGCATCATGAGGTAGCAGTTATTATTCTCCTCATTGGAGATGATAATGTGCACTCGGTCACTGTTAATTTTCTTATCCAGTATCACACAGCTGGTAAGTGGCAAAGGCAGTATTTGAACCCAAATCTTTTACTTCCAAGCCCAGGGAAGACCTTCCTCCTACCCTATGCTTTCTCCTGCATTTTTGCCCCTGCAACGACTCCATGGAGGTGGCAAAACTTTCTTTTGCAAGCTTTTCTCACTTTCCCCCAAGGGCACTTTTCTTCTTTGAATGATTTTTTAAAGAGCCAAATAAAAAGGGACAGTTAGCCTCTCAATGTACCATCTTTGCTTTTGTTCAATACAATAGACTTTATATTGCTTTGTCCAGTCCCTACAAAATGGAACATAGGAGGTTTGTTTTCAAGAAATTAGCATTGCATTTTTTTTCTCTCTCTCTCTCTTTTTTTTTTTGATACTGACACAGTTTTATCTTGGGGATAAACAGTGTTATTTTCATTCCCTCCATTGGAGCTCCACATTGAACATTTTCTATTAAAATTTAAATAAGCCACTTTAGAGACAGATGAAGATGTGTGGCTGAAATGAGCTGATTCACTGGAATCTGTTCCTGAGAATATAACTTATTTTCTCTAACAGCTTATGCAACTCGGTTTCATAACACAAATTTTAGGTGGGCCAGCGTCATGCCATGATAGTCATTTCCTCCAACTTTTCCACCAGCAATGGCCAACTGCAAAGGGAGAAATGAGCGACACAAACTCTCTCTTCCCCCACCCTGTGGGGACCTAATTATTATTCCAGGAAATTACTGTAATATGAAGAATTTTGAAGACACATTAAATTCTCTTTGGATGATCCTCAATCAGTACACATAGCAACAAAAGCTTTGCTGCTGGCTGCTTTTCCAAATTTCTCTCTTTTGTTTGACTGATGTTGGAGACAGGGCTTATCGAGGTGGGGATGCACAGATGTGGGGTGACGGTGGGATGGGGGTGCTATGAGCAGATGGCAGTGGGACCAGAGAGCGGGATAAGTGCTGAGGTGGAACAGAGAGGGGCAAGGTTGAAAACTGGTAGGCAGGCAAAGACCCAAAGTCGTAAGAGGAGAGGCTAGATGGCTCCTAAATCTCAGGCCTAGAGTCAGGGCACAGGGCAGAGAACCCACTATGTGATCCAAGCAGAAGCGAAGGGATGGAGCCGCGGAGTAGCACTGGAGTCGCTCTGAGTGAGTGTCACCCGACCTGTGTTCCTTATCAGTTGGTGTTCTAAGAGAAACTTAGATTTCTGGTCCTTTGTTGAGTAATTTTGAAAATATGTGGCTTGATTCTTGGAAAACTGTATTGATAGGGGTAACAACAAAAATAATGATAGCAATAGAAAACAGATGTATAGATGATTGCTGACGTAAGCACTCAACACCCAATCTTCCTCCACTTCTGGGCATGCTGAAAGGATGAATTTCCCCTGCTCTTGGAATTAGGTGCAGACTCGACTCGCTTGAGCCAGCGAAACATGCATAGAAGTGACATGTGTCGTTACTAGTGCTCACCTCTTCAGTTTGATTTTCTCTGTGACTGCTGGCATTATGGAAATGTAGGTGACTCGCTACTCCAAAACCAACATGTGAGAGACACATAGGATGAATAAAAAGTAACTTTTTGTTATTGTCAGCCACTGAGGTTTTGGAATAGTTTCTTATAGAAGCACAACCTGGCCCACCTGACTGATAAAATAGTTAACATTTAATTAACATTTAATATATGCTAGATACCATTCACAGCATTTAACATGTGTTAACACATTAGTTTATTATTAAAAGCTCGGGTATATGTAGAGGTAAATAAACATGGAAGTAAAGAAGTCTGTATAAGGTTTTCTCAGTGTATAGAACAATAGAAGCTCCTCATTGCTACTTTCCTGATTTTTGCTATAGAGCATCTCCTGATATCTTATGGAACATTACCAGATAACACTTGTTGGGAATCTGCATCCTGAAACGTGCTACACCGTCTGTAGCTTGAGACAGGGCATCATGGGCCACAGGGAGAATAGAATACTTACACCGTGGGTAAACCGAGATGAGGAGACAAAAACGCTAACAGCATCTCTTTTTGTTGTTTCTGCAACAGAGTCTGCGATGATTGGCAGTTTTTCCTTAAAGCGTGACTCTGACACTTGGCTAAATTCAGTGCCCAAGAGGAGGTTGGATGTGCAGCAATAAAGAAGATGAGGGCTTGTTGCTTTGGTGGGTTGATCTTCCTGGAGGACATAATAAAAGAATACAATTCCTCACCTAGTGACTGTTCAGGGGAGCAACTAACACTAAGAATAAGAGTTAAGTCAGTATGCTCTTGGAAAGGTGATGGGCTTGTGGCCAATGCAGCCATGGCTGGTGTTGCTGTAGCAGCCATGAGAATATGACTAAATGCTCAGGAGATAGAGAATGCATTTCAGAGAAGCCACATGGCTAATTTTATGTGTCAGTTTGACTGGGTCAAGGAGTACCCAAGGAAAACATTGTTTCTGGATTATCTGTGAAGGTGTTTTTCTTTACCTATCTCTTCTTATCAGGGAGGAAATCCTTTTCCAGGTGTCCCCAGTAGAGTTCCCCTTTAGGGCTCACTGCCCAGGGTGCATTACATGGCCATGTCTAAACTGATCCCCGTCAAGAGGAATAGAATTGCCTCTGTTGGCTTGAACTGATCAATATTCATTCCTTGGGCCTGCCCTCAAATCATCTTCCTTGAGTGCATGAGAGGATTAACATGAACAAAATCAGGGATTTTTGTTAAGGAGGAAGGAAACAGAGTTGGGGGTTTAGTTAAGCAATCCAGAATCTGCTCTACTTCATGTTTGTATCTCAGAGTCCAGCAGACTGTCATCCACTTAGTAGGTCCTTTGAAATAGCTGAGGCAAGAAAACCCCACTCTTTCTTGTCTATTCTTGTAATTGCCTATGAACATCTCCACTTAGACTGCCACCAGAACATCAGAAGCGAGGAGATAGGCATGGCACAGCCCTCAGAAGAAACTAACCCAACAGAAACGTGGATCTCGACCTTCCAGGCACCAGAGCTGAGAGACAATACATTTCTGTCATTTAAGCTTCTTGCCACCCCCAGTTCGTGCTATGTTGTTATAGCAGCCCTACCAAATTAGTGTACGTTCCATCGCCCACTAGGTAAAATCCCTGTCCTCTCTCATTGAGGTACAATGGCATCTGGGATCTGTTCTGGCCTGTTTTCTAGCATCTCCCACCAGTCTGTTCTCTAGAGACAGCCAGTAGAGGATCTTGGCCTTGTCATGCTTCTTAGAATATGACTTTGAACGTTCCACATATCCCTTCATTGTCTTGTCCCATCACACTTTCTTTGAGAGTGAGCTTAACTATCATCTCTTTGGAGATGCCTTCCCAATCCTGTCTTGCCAGAGGGGCTTCCCTCTTCTGTTCTTCCCTAGCACCTTTGCAAGCCTCCACCGCAACATTCATCCCATTGGAATTACTTTGTTTTTTTTTTTTTAAGACTGTGCCTCTCTATATAGACAGAGAGAACATTCAGAGTGGAAATCACTTCCTACTCACTTCCTTCCCTCCAGTGTCAAGCCCAGGGAGGGGGAATATGAGCCCAAATAACCCTTGCCGGGATATTCCTTAGCAGCTGAGGAGTCGAGTATGGCCCAGTGGAAAGTGGACTGGACTAGGGGCGGTAAGAACCTGGTGTTTGAGTTTTCTTGGTTGCTAACTTGTGTGACTTGGGGCAAGTTCCTTCATCATTCTGGTCCTCTGCATTCCTCTCTGGAAAGTGAGGCTGTTGGTCAGATGACTACTAAGGATATCTTAACAGTGTTTCAAGGGAATCTTCTCCCCTGGATATTCTTTGGTGGGATTCTCAAAAGAAACCAAACTGAAGTTGTAAGTATTGAATGAAAGAAGTTCAGACAGAAAATGGCAATGTTTCCAGACCAAAGAGTCTGCTTATGTCTCTTATCCCCATAAAGGTGGCCACTTCTTTTGCTTCCCGGCAAGGCTGAGTGCGGCCTGAAGCAGAAAGGCCGCCATGTCTGGGAGTGTAGCCGTAGTTTAAGTCTTAAGATGAATGGCCATTAAGCAGGATGACTGGACTCTTTAGGACCACCCCTCCTTTCCTCACAAGGATTTCAGGATCAGTTAGGAGGAGACTACATGGGGAAATCGGGCAGATTCCAGCAAGATACCTGAAAAACCTGAACAGGAAAATGCCCCAGGGCAGACAGTGGAGCTTCCCACTGCACCCGGTACCTCCTCCTCTTTTCTCAGTGCTTGTAGTCTCTCCCCAGAGCAGTGAAAGGCTCATAGAGTGAGACAGATGGTCTCCCTATTTGAGAGCCAACTGAGCTCTGGGCCTCTAATGCAGGAACAGGTCTGGACTGCTGGCGAGCTTGATTCTGTGATAGAAAAAGGCAAACACATTCACTTCTGCAATGGTGCCAAATTGTGTTGGTTATTAAGTTTTCATACAGGATGTTCTTGGCTGGGTTTGCCCATAGTGAAAGATCCCTTTGCCTCAACACTATTCTTTGAGAAATCCATATCTGGGTGGCCTCGAACAGTCACAGAAAGTGTTCCTGTGACCTGTAACTAAACACAGCTCTGTGCGTGTAGATGGTGTAGATACATTTCTCTTCCCTCCTGAGATATTTTGTATAATATTTGATCCATAACTTGTTAGCCTGTGCAAATCACTTTGCCTCCATGGTTCATAGTGGTCTTGCTGTAAAATTGGTATACTGATGCCCTATAACCTCTTACATTTTACTTCTTAAAAAGCCATTTATTGATCTCACCTAATATCTTTGACTCTATTTTAGTTTTTAAAAAAAGTCTTTGACTCAGTGATGTTACCTCTAGTTTCAAGATTCACAATTTGTTAGAATAAAATGTGACTTTCACTTAGTTTTGCAAAACAAAACTAACTCAACTGGCTTTAGTGGGGAGAAAGCCCTGTTAAACTCTGCATGTCCTGGGTCTGCTGGTGTCAGCCTTGGGTTCTTCGAAGGCTCTGGTTTGAATAGTAATTCTTGTAACATTTCTTTCTAGGTTGTACCGCATCTTTTTCCTTTCTATTTGTAATTTCTCTCTACCCCCCCCCCAGCCCCCCAATAACCAGGGAAGTTGATATTCTCACTTTTATCCTACCAGACATGAATATTGGCACTTGGGGAGAATAAACTATAGTCTCAAGTTCACTCAGCAGCCAGAAGCAGAGTTAATACCTAGAACTAGCTCTTCTGACTCCCATCCAGTGCTGTTTCCAGTGCACAGATGATTATCTTTAGCCAGGTCTTGGCATTGTTGAATGCTTTATCTCATCACTAGGTCAGAAACATCTGAGGAAACTGCCATGATGAACTGGGTCTTCTGATAAATGCCTCATACCTCCAATCCTGTTCTTCAGAAGTTCAGTAGAGTATTCAAGATAAGATTGCTGCAGAGATAACCCCAGTGGAAAGCAGAATGTAGGTAGCCTAGGGGTTAGAGAGTTCTCAGATCATGGGGGCCTTTGAATGTCTAGTTAAGAAGTTTGGACTTTATTAGCAGGCTGTGGGGAACCACTGAAAGACTTGGTGGAGTGTGCTGTGTTCAATAAGCTCTTCTTAAATAAAACAACACTAAACTAAACGAAATATGGGAGGAACTAAGAGCAAGGATTTGCATCACTACCCGTCCCCACTGGAGGGAAATACAGGAGGACAAGAAAGTGCAGTGGCCTGTTCAAGTCACCGCAAGCGAGAAGGCAGACCTGGGACTCCTGACCAGGTCACAGGAACCCTCCCTGTGCCCTTCCCTTAATTCCTGTTGTGCAGACGGGGTGGAAGCTGGCTAGGCAGGAAGACAGGAGCTGGCAGCCACAGGGGTTGCTCTAGCTCTCATCCCCTTCTCTGGGCGTCACAATCAAATCTGGGGTCTCTTTCAGTTCTGCCACTCTTCTGCCTGGCCCTTTGAGGGTAGACTTACCTGCGTGATGTGTTTTGGCCAAAGGGTAGTTAGCAAACCTGACACAAGTAGTGTCTTGAAACAGCCTTGCATTCTGGGCTTTGCTCTCTCATGGCTCTGTCATTGCCAGGAGAACATGTCCAGGCTGGCTGACAGTGAGACAGCATGGCAAAGCTGTATGGCACAGAGAGTGGGTTGGGGTGGGGTGAGAACTGGGGCCTCATTGCAATCGAATGGCACCCATCTCTTCTCACGCCCACTCTTTACACACCGCCAGGCAGCTTCTCTGCGGTGTCTGTGCTGAATGACTTTGATGTCACCTGAGGCTAAATGTGTGAGTGGTCCAGTCCCTGGGTCCTAGTTGTAGCCCTCCTTTAAGGGCAGCCAAAACATCATCTCTTTCAGGAGATGCTGAACACTTCTAAATCCTACTAATGGTTCTCTTCTCTGGGCACCTAGCCTTAGTGAAAACGGGGATTCTGATGAATATACTGCCTTTTGATGTACTGTCTTATATGAACGTCTCCTTCAAGCAAATACATAGCAAACGGGGAGTCTAGGGAAGAGGCAGGGAGAGTGTGTAGGAGCCCAAGTAGCCATGAATCCCTGGGGTGCAGAGTTACCCACCGCAGACACCTATGGCCTCCTCAAAGGTGGTTCCTTAAGAATTCCAGGAAAAATGTCTTATTACTGTTGCTTATTTCTTACTCCAGGCAACATGGAGTTCAGGTCGCAAAGCCTCATCCACAGGGCAGATGATGTTGGTAGAGAGATATTTGGTGTGACAGAGAAGTTAAGTTTGTGGGCAACCAGGGTACTGTGTCATTGTCGAAAATATTAATAACACAGACCAGCCTCCTTTACTGGTTGCCCACATTGTGCCTTCCAGGTAGATGCTGTAATTCCCAGTTAGCGGAGGAGAAAACAGACTCAGGAAAGAAAAATGACTTACTCCATATTAAACAGCTGGTAAGTAGAAGAAATACAACTCAGTCCCAAGTCTGCTTAACCCTTAGCCCAGCGTTCTTCTGCTATGCCACTTCCAAACTGTATTAGTACCTTTGGGATTTCCAGCTGTGAAACTACCTCACCTGAGCAGGCCAGGCCTTGCCCTGTGGGGCCTCACCACCAGGTAGAGCTTCTGGTGGAGAAGGCAGTTGTGCAGCAGGGACCTCGGAGAACTTGTCTTTGATCCGACGGATAGACACGTGAACCCGGTTCCTCATGTCCCACTGTCTACATGCCGTGCCTCTCTTCGCTGGCCATAGCATTGCCTGGAGGAACACAGTGGTACTTGCTGGGGAGAAAGGAGCTGATTCTGGCTCTGCTGTGTGACTTTAGCCAACCCACAAGCCTGCCTTGGGTTGAGTTACTTTGTGAAATAGAAGAGCTGAGCAACATTTAACGTAACAGGTAATGATTTGGCACCCACTAGTGCTGGTGAGTGAATCTGAGTGAAGAGAGGTGGAGAGGGGTCCACCCCCTTCTCCAAGAGCACATGGGTGCTCCTCTGGGGACAAGAACACCTTCCAGGTTCCCCGGACACAACTCAAACTGTAGTGAGAGCTGTGGCAGGGGGTAGCCAGACGGTGGGGGCAACACAAGGAGGGAAAGGGTGCACCAGGACATTGATAGGCGGGAGGCTCCAGTAATGACTGGGGTTTTTTAAGAAGGATAAGGGTTTCATTTCATCTAAGTTTCTTCAGAGTCTGTCAGAGTCCTGAGCATATGGCAAGTCTCTATAACTGTAAATGTAGAAATGAGGGCAAATAAGTGAATGTTCATTTTAGTCACAGAAATGCTAGATTCCATTATTTATAGGCTTATCAGAGCAGCAGGAAAAAGAGTTTTACATTTTATTTATTTTTGATTTTCTGGTCAAGAAGTCTGACATACATGGAAGCACACTGCATTCTTTTTTCTTTTGAGTTTAAGAGTAAGACTTGTTATAAGTTCTTTGGAATGTGAGAGAAATTATAAAGCTATGATTAATATTACCATCTAAAGATGATCAGTCTTAACATATTGGTATGTGTTTTTCCAGTCCTTTCCCTGTGCTTACACACACAGTCTACGGAGCTGGACACTTGCCTTTCAACCACACATAGAATAGAAATACGTTCAGACAGTAAGCTAATTGATGGAATGTAAATCAAATAGTTTCATTTGACTTTTTATATGAAAATGGAACCCATAGTTAGATAAAAAAGAGGAATAATATATAATCTTAGGCTATACATGTGAAAATGTGAAAATCATTAGTTTTTTCTGAATATCGTCCTTTTTTTCCCTCTGCAAAACAATGATGATATTAATGGCAATGATAATAATTCCAATTCATTAATTCTCCCACCTCATATCAGGCAGTATACAAAGTACTTCACATATATTAACCTTTTAAAAATCTCACCACAACTTTGCAAGTTGTATAATGCTGCCTTCATTTTAAAGAGGAGGTTAAGAAAGTTGTAAAATCTGCCAGCTTGGAATCCAGACTTGTCTAACTCAAAGCCAAGTGCTCAAAGAGTTTCCAAGGATGTCAGAGTGGTGTTCCAGAGGTCTCCACACGGGACCGAGACCCAGATCTCTGAATGGCATAGAATCTTTTCATGAATTTAAAGGGCTTCCAATGATGTGTCTTTATGCTGTAGAGGAGGTAATGGAGCTGACTGTGGGCTGCTCCAGGCAGTCCTTGGCTGCTATGCCTGTTAAAAGTCCCTGGGATTACCTCTTTGATCGTGTTGACTGTCTGAGCTGCAAAGAGTGTCCCGGTCAACAGCATCGCTGATTTCCCTGCCAATAACCTGCATCAATTACTAGCCATGCGAACAAGCCATCTTGTACCTGCATCCCAGGCAAGACTTTACTTAGATCAGTATAGGTCAACTGTCAACCAAATGCAACCACGTGAGAAACCCAACAGGAGAACCGACCAGCTGGGCCCAGTCAACCCACGGGACCGCGAAAGATAATGATAAGCATTTTTATTTGAGTGATATTTTGTTACACAGGAAAAGATGATTCTAGTAGTGACATAGAGTTGGGTTAAATTTCAGAACTACAAGAATTTTTCCAGGAAATTTTTTACCGGTAAGTGGGTTTAGGGCTTTTAATTTCAAATTCATGAGTGGGAAAGGTTGTTTGACTATTACGTAACTGGTCACCTCCATTAAACATTGGCAGGGAGGGCTTTTTCTGCATTAATACTGGCAAGAGGTTCTATGTAGACAGACATTTCAATAGAATAAAGTTTGCCAAAACTGTTAGTGTATTTAAAAACGAGAAAAGCATGGTGTCCAGAGCCAATAAACTTAAAACGATTCTTGAAGAAAAAATGAAAAAATATCCATACATATTGAAAGTAGATTAGGCTACTGAGTAACATGGAATGCAGGGTTTTCACAGAAAAGTCATGTTGACCCATTCTTATTCTCTTGTATATTAACATTCTGGGCCAGTAAGTTGAGCGGAAGCCAACTTGCATTGCTGAACTAATTATGCACTTGGTCATGACATATTATTCTTTTAAATAGCCATTGACTAAGTAGCCTAATGTCTTGACTGTGGTTTATATAGATATTCCTTACTGAGATTTTATAATTTTTGTTTACTTTTTTTAATAATTTCTTAAGTTCTGATAATAATTTGCTGACTTCATGAAGGAATTTTCCAGCTTGAATTTTAATGATCTGGAATATTTCTAAACAGTATTGGCATTATTTGTCTTCAAAAACATACTAGAATCCCCTTGTAAAACTTTTAGTCTAGAGCTGTGTGTGTTCATGCATGTGCATGAATGCATGTGTGTGTATGCACATGTGTGAGTGGATGGGGGATGGAGGAGAAAGTCCATGACGGCTTTCCTAGAATTTCGGCACGTCCATTTGTTTGGATGACGGTGCCATTGCCTAAAATGGTGATCCCTGGAAGAAGATCGGGTTAGGTAAAAATCTCATGGATCTGATTTGAGAGAAATGTTGATTTTTGGATTTTGGCTAGACAGGAGACTTAAGGGTAGCAATGTCCTTGCCAGGGAGAGGAAGTGTGTGGAAACTGTGTTTAAGTATTGTGTTTGTTTATTGGGGCAGCTGTACCAAGATAGCACAAACCGGTGTTTAAACAACAGAAAGTGATTACCTCACAGTCCAGAGGCCAGAAGGCGCTGGCAGGGTGGGTGCCTCTGCAAGCTCTGAGGGAGAAGCGTTTCCAGGCCCTTCTCCCAGCTTCTGGCGGTGGCTCGGCTTGTGGTAGCGTAACTCCAAACTTCCCGTGTGCGTGTCTGTTCGCAGCTGTCCCTTTCTTAGGAGGACACCACTGGATTAGAGCCGGTTCTAATAGTCTCGTTTTAATTTTATTTGTTCTTTCATCACCCTATGTCTAAATAAACTCACTTTCTGAGGTGCTAGGTTCTAGGAATACAACATATGAATTTTGGGGGGAGAAGCACAATTCAGGCCGTCCCTTAGGTTTTATTTTGGAGTAGTTTATAGGGCGGGGCTAGTGAAGATGGCATGAGGAAATGTGGTCACCCCACCATTCCTTGTGGCTGCCACTAACTTTCTACCTTTTAGATATTCAGAAACAGATGCTATGCTGAGTGAAACAAGCCAATCACCTAAGACCAATATTGTATGACTCCATTTGTATTAAATGTTCCTAATAGCAAATCATAGAGACAAAGTAGTGGCTGCTTAGGACTGGGGTTGGGGGTGGAATGTGGACTTGATGATATTGGGTATAGGGTTTCTTTTTGGGATAATAGAAATGCTCTAAAATTTGGTTTTGGTGATTGACGCACAACTCCGAATATTCTAAAACCTGTGTATTTAAATTGGTGGATTTTGTGCTTTGTGAGTCATAGCTCAATAAAGCGGCTAAAACGTGTTAAGTCAGAAGTTGTCTGGGTAAATTTTAGAGTCTGTTTCAGCCATGAGATTCTAAGACCCTGTATTCCTTCATTTCTCTGGATCTCAGGTTCTTCACTCATATTCATGTGGCCTTCCTTCTTGGACATTCATACCCTTGTTCCTCCTTTTCTTAGAAGACCTCTCTGTGTGGCATGAGAATGTTCTTCAGCAGCTCAGTGTCTGATTATATCAAGGAAAAAGCCTCAAGATCATCACAAAAAACGAAAACTCTGATGATGACCCTTTTCATATGGAACTCTGCTGGTTTATTAGATATTTTAGTGCTGTCAGAGCATTTCAGTTACCAGTTTCATTCTTCACTACCTGGGAGTGCCTTGAGAAAGCCCTTAGAAGGAAGAACTTCTCTTCCAGGTTTCCATGTATGTTTATATTTAAATCAATTTATTGAAGTATATTTGACATACACTAAGGTGTATATACTTGATGTGTGCAACTGAATGAGGAATGAGACTGGAGATAAGTACATACCAGTGAAACCAGAACCACAATCGATGCAATGAACAATCATCCTTAACAAACGATCTATCCTCTTAGCAAGTTTTTAAGTGTATAGTGCAGCTTTGTTGACTGTTGATGTTATTTTTAACCCAAGTCAGCAGTGTTTCCCCAGCACACCTGGGACTTAACCTCTTCCCCCAGTGTCACTGTTCACTTATTTGTACTGTGCCCCATAGACCATGTGTCATGAGAGGCTATCGACTTCTCCATCTGCAGTTCTCCGCATCATTCTTCCTCCCCATTACCCACCCCTCCTCCAGCTTGGACCTCACTTTTCTCCTTTCTAGGCTGGCCCAACACACTCCCAGCAGCCCTCTCTGCCTCTTTCCAATGTAGTCACCACACAGCCGCTGGGGAGGTCTTCCCCACACAGGTCTCCAGCCTCAGCACCCTCTGCTTACAAGGCCTCCCTGGGGCCTCCCTGCCTGCGGGACGAGTGGACAGCTCTTACCGCACCATGGGAGGCCCTTATGCTCTTGATTCAAACTCACTTTCTAGTGGGTTCCCCAGTAAAAATCCACTCTTGTAGCCTCCCCCAGGCAGACTTGCATACAGTTCAGTGCTCAGGTGAGACCCATACCTGTGGGAAGGAGGGAAGAGGGGCCAGTTAAGCTGTGATGATGCAGGGCCAAGGGTGGCATCCAGCAGCCCCACTGGGAGTGCTGGCAGCCGGTGCTGGTCCTGCTGGGAGTGCTGGACCTAAAATGCTGCCAGAATTGTTCCCCGATGGTCCACGGTGTCCAGCCCTTATCCCCCTGTCTCAGTCACACCTGGGGAGTGGGCTGCTCCTGGAATGGGCCAGGACACTCTCAGCAGCAGAGGCCACCCTAGGGGGCTGCCAGCTGGAGGTGTTGCGGCACCATATATTCAGCAGCTGGGGCAACAAATGCCTCCCTTCCAGAAGGGAGATTGGGTCTTACCCTCTTTCTTCTTCTCAGAATTTTTGTTCTCTTTTTGTGGCTTCAGGCCTTTATACTTGTTTGTTCTGTTGGAAATGCCCTTTGCCTACTGCTTTCTCCCTTTGATCTGATACTTTCAGTTTCCTTTTATGACCGATGTCAGCTGCTGACTCCTTTGGAAGCCCCTGCTGACACTTCCAGGCAGAGTCAGGTGCTTTTTCATGTGCTCGGTCAGTGCACGTGGCTCACGTGCACTGCGTGATGAGCCTGGACCAGACACTGGAGGTGAATGAGACAGAGTCCCTGCCCCCGACCTGCCCTGGACCCACAGAGCAGACGTCGCCCTCCTTCGTGCCCCAGCAGTACTTCGTGTTGTTTTTTTTTTTTTTTTTCTTTATGGCATCTACCACGTTGCTTATTTACTTACCTGCCCGGTCATTTGTTTCTTCATTCACTGGATGTTAATCAAGTCCTTGCCTGCCCTGTGCACAGCATTCCAGGAAGCATGGGGGACACAATGACTAATAGCCTAGTTTGCTGAGGAATAGATTTTAATCAATGGGTCATACGAATTCAGCTTAATTCCAGCGTGGACAATGGCGATGGAGAAGTTCATGGAGCTATGAAGTTTTACAACAGGGTGTTCCACCTGGTCAGAGAGGTCAGGGGAAGCAGACAGGAGAAGCAATGATTTCGATACAACTTGGAGAAGGGGAGAGAGAAGCCTTTCGTGGGGGGAGATTCCAGAATGCATACAAGCCCAGGGACAGAAGAGCAGATGGAGAATGTGAAGATATGAAAGAACTTTGATGAGGTTGAGCTCATAAAGCAGAGAGACTAGTGAAGGAGGATGCTGTTGTAATTGCCAATGGTCATGTAAAAGTTCATCGCTGGCCATCCATGCTCAGTGAAGTCATTAAAAGGACTTCAACAAGGGATTGAAATGACCAGATCACAGATCGGAAAATCTGGGCAGGCCTTTGTTCTGAGATGGGAGAGGACACCTGCGGGGACGCTGAGGAGGCTATTTTCAATTAACCATTGAAAGAAGGGCAGCTTCGAGACAGTTGGAGCACTGGAGAAATGGGGTTAAACATAGAGCAATTTAGGAGAAGAAACTGACAAACCTTGGTGATGGCTTTGTATGTGACTGGGGAGGCAGAAGAGGGAGATGCCAACGCTGCCTTTAAGTTCCCATGGATCCCTAACCTTTTTGGATCCTAATTCAGGGAAAATTATAGGCCACTGTCTGAAGACATATCCACACATATCCACATACACACAGCATGTGCCTGTCACTGCAGAGGGCACACAGACCTTCTGAAGCCCATTGGTACACCCCAGTTGGGAAAGGAGACTCTACCTTATTACTTGCTATACCTCTAGCTTCTATTGTAGAAAACAGCATAGAATCGGGCTGACAGTCTGTGTTTGCTGAAGCGGTTAATAAAGGTGAGAGGAGGTGGTAGGTACTGAGAGGCTCCTGGTGGTTAGTGCTCTGCCCTCTCTGCTGCTGATGTAGGAGTTTCCATAGAACAGCTACAACGCTCTTGTCTGCAAACCAACTGCTCATTAGCTTGCAAGGCAGCATGAGGTGGAAAAGTCCACAAATGGATGTATGAGCCTCCAGGTGGTGGAGGGGAATAAATTTTAAAGTATTAAGGCTCCAAAGACCCAAGATTTGTCTGCAGCAGATGTCTGTCTGTAATGCTAAGTACGTTGGACTGAAGAATAAAACTGTCTGCTTTTATTTTATGTGGGGGAGTGCATCATTTGAAGATGAAGTCAGACTGCCTATGGCTGGGTGGATAAGTTAAATTAATGTCTTGAATCTCATGATTCATTTTTACCTTGTGCAAGAAGCAGAAATGGTAATTGTGTTCATGGGCAGAGATTTAGAACAGAATCATGCCTTTGCAGATAAGGCATTTCAGAAGGCCAATAGAGGTACAAGGAAAAAGAAATGCATAGAAGGAAATTTTAAGAAAGATTAGTTCACTCATATTAACCTAAGCTGGGTGGGATTTTCCTCTTTTGACTTTGAGCAGATGGATGCTGGGGATATGAACGGTGCTATGTGAACCATGGACTCTTCCATGGCCTCAGTTTCACCTGGTTCAGTCCCCACCCAGCAGGAATTCCCTCTGCAGCACCCTTTGCAGATCGTCTGTGGTTCCTTCCAAAGCCCTATGGAAGAAGCTCATTGTTGAGTAGCTCTGAGATGAAGTCCTGCCCCAACTCTTCACTCTATTCCTGGAATGGCAAATAGGCTTGAATTTGCATGACAATTCCAATTACTTGATGGTACCTGCCTAGAGCAGAAGGATTTCAAGGCTGAGTCTGGTGGGGTGTGTGTGGGGGGGGAGGGGCAGGGGGGGCAATAACTGATTATCAGATTCTGTCACAGAGGAAGAAAGATGAGACATGGTACCCTGAAAGCCAAAACTGTTCTGCATTTGTTTTCCCTGGGCTAGACTTTTCAGTTAATCAATTCAACTTATACTTATTTAGCATCTACAATGTGCCAGTTGTGGTCCTAAGGGCTGGGGATGGTTATTTCTCGGTCCTCATTTTACCTGCCTTTCTTGCAAAATTAGAGAGGTGGCCAATTTTTCCTTCTTGCGATATATCCCAACCCCCACCTCCACCCCTGCTTTGGGTCCCTGAAGCCCCTTTCTCTTTTTATTCTCATTTCCTATTCTACTGCTCCTCAATTTTCTATTCTTATCTTAAAATGTTGGAGGGCCCCAAGATTTGGTCCTGAACTGCTTTTTCTTCAGTCTCACTCTAGATAATCACATCCTGTCCCATGTCTTCAAATGCCATGTCTATACCGAGGACATCAGGTTTTTGTCTCCAGCCACAAAAAGAAGAGTATGTAACCATCTGCTATCGGACGGCTTCACTTCCATAGTAAACTGCATCTCCATGCAACACATTCAAAAGAGAACTCGTGATTCCTGCACTGCCTCCATTCCCCTCATGCTTTTGCCAGACTTCCCATCTCAGTAAATGGCACTACTGCACACTCAGATGCCCTTGCCAAGGAGACAGGGCTTTTCTCCTTCGCTTACCAACCCTCATCTAAAACATCAGGTATTCCTGTCAATTCTACCTCCAACGCTTCTCCCCAGTCTTCCCACGCCACTTTACCCCTTGCTCACCATCGTGATCCCCGGCCATTGCCTCTCTTGCCAGGGATACGTCGATAGACTCTCTGCTCTCTCTGCTTCCATGCTGGTCCCCCTGCAGCACCAGGAGAAGGAGACGTTTTAAAACTAAATGTTAATAAGATCATGTAAGTTAGTTGTTTAAAATTCTCCAAAGGCTTCCCTGTGAGAAAAATCCGAACCTTCCTCAGGTTTACCGGGTTCCCCTCCATCTTTGCTCACCTCTCAGTCTTCTCTGCTCCTGCTTTCTCTAGTTGCTCACTGGCCTACTTTTGATACCTCCAGAAGTCATGTGTATTCCCTCCTTGGGGACTTCACATTGTTTGTTTCTCTTTCTAGAATATTCTCTCTGATCTTTCTGTGGTTGATTCCTTCTCATTTAGGTCTTAGCTTAAATTGTACCTTGCAGCGTATCTTTTTCATCTCTTGTCTGGATCACCATAATCACCTACCCACTGGCCGCTCTGCCTCCCTGTCTCCCACTCCCATCCCTCCTCCACACTTAGCAGATCTCCGCCTGGTTGACAGCCACACACGGTGTAGCCCCTGCCCAGCCCTCCAGCCTCATCCTTACCGGGTTCTTTGGCCCATACACGATGCTGCCCTGTTTTACTGTATTGTGGAATGTCTCTGAGCCTTTTCCCACACCGTTCCTCTTGTCAGGTACTCTCTTCCATCCCTTCTGGATAACTCTACTCCTTCTCTAAGACACAATTAGGGAAGTGTTGCCTTACCTGGAAATGCTGTTCTGACTCTCTCCTTATCTGAGGTCCATCCACTGCTTTCTGAACTGGGATTCTGAAAGCACTCAGGAACTGTTTTATTACGTTGCTACCTGTTGGTTTGTTTGTTTTTTCCCTTCCCTAGCTCTCTCCCAGTGGCCCCTTGGAAGCAGGGATTATGTACCTACGGGCTTATCTTTATCCCTAACACCCAGCACAGATCTTTGCATTGTAATAAATACTGCAGGAAGGCTTACTTACAGGATTTCTGGAAGAGGGCAGTGGGGTGACATTCTGCTGTGGAAGATCAGAGCCAGTTTTCTACCCAACTCCAGGATTCACGAGCTCTGAGTGAGGGCTGACCTCTGGGGACAGAGTGAATGGCGTACCCTGAGGAAGGGTCTGTCCTAGTGGCTGCATGGCGGAGGGTTCAGGTTCGTGCTGTCGCTGCAGTTCTGTGAGCACCGCACGGCTGTGAGGTTTGCATCCCACAGCAGCTCAGCAACCCGTGTTTGACATGGGGCCTAGGAAAGGATAAAGCTGAAGTTGGAAGTTAATGAGAAGGACAGGCAGTTCACATCTCCAGGAATTATTACTCTCTTCAACCTTGGTACAGCTGCCCCCTTGCCTGGGGACTGCCTCTCACATGCAGTGTCGTCTAACTGGCCTTGTTTCCATTTAGTGACCCTGCCCACCTGGCTGCACCTGATTGAGCCAGGAGTAGGCATGCGACCCCATTGGAGCTAAGGGGATTCTCTCTGTCCTAGAATTTAATAATTAAAGTAGAAAACACAGAGCCTGGAAGGTGGTGTCATGACTCGAGCTAACAGGGCATCTGCCTACCTAAGAATCCAAGGGCCCCGTATCTTAAGATTGTGGGGCTGAGAGCCATGACACAATAATCACATGGCGGGGCCCTGGCACGGAGGAGCACCAAACATAATGACACACTGTGATGTTTGTGGTGTGGAGGTGATACTTGCGGGCTGCCCTACCCACTCACACCCTGCTCGCCCTGCAGCATTCTAGCATGGCTGCATACCTGGCCTCAGAGGTAACACCTACCGCTTCCAAACTTGGTTGGATGCAATCATTGCACTCTTCTTGCAAACCAATTCAGTCTCTCTGAGGTGGGAGGATGCCTTCTCCCTCTGTCCCAAGCAGGCTCCTAGGAAGGCCTAGCTGGGCGGCGCTCCTGTCCAGCTTCTGCAGTCGGCCTGACGGCATTGTTCTCAGAGTGTGATCTGAAGGTTGCTTGAATAAAAAATTCTTTGATGTGATTGTGAAAATGCAGACAACTGGAGCTCTCGCAGATCTACTGAATCATGGTCTCTGCAGTAGTAACGGGCTCCCCAGATGATGAGGGCTGCTGGTCTCAAGAGTTCACTGGGGTTGGAAAAAGTGATGAGTTAGGCTGGGGGACAGTGGTTTCCATCGCTGCTGAAACACTTCTGAGCTGGGTAATTTTGGCACCTCATCTCTTGAGAAGAGGAAATGTGTCTTGTTTATATTTATCTCTACTCAGCACTGAGAGCATAGGCGGCCTTCAGCTGGTGTTGGGGGAATGAGTGTATGCCTGGGTGGAGAGCTTCGCCAGCACTGTAGGTGTTGGAGGGCGCGCTCAGGGGGAACAGCTGTGCAGTGTCCTACCCATGATCGGTGCCCATGAGGTGCACCCCCTAGTCATCCATGGGTGACCTGAGGAAGCACAGGTGTTCAGAGGCTTTGCTGAGACCCAGAAGGGCAGGTGCTTTGGGGAAAATCCGTGAGTCCCTATTTGTTCTGCTCAGTGTGGCGTCTGTTCTTGTCCCAGGAGTTGCCATCCCCGTGAAGGTCAGCAGAGACCAGTCACAGAGCAGAGGGCTCTGGCTGCCAGTGTGCCACCCCAGGGCTTGGGAGGCCACTGGGGATGTCAGGGCTGTGTCCAAAGGTAGAGTGTTATGCCTGTGACCAGGAGCTAAATGTAGGGGATATAGACGGTTAAGTTGGAGGTGAGGGATCCTGAGCGTGAATAAAGGAATCCTGATCTAAACACGTGATACCATTGGGAAAAATAGCTGATTTCTCTCAGACTCAATGTTTTTTTTACTTTTTTAAAATCTATGAAAGGGTCATAAAGTAGCTCCCCTATCAACTCTTAGCATTCTAGTGAGAATCAAATAAGGTGATGATATAATTATTGTCTCTCTATACAGACCACACTGTGATGTTTTCTGCTCAAAGTGTGGTCCCCAGACCAGTGGTGTTGGCTCCCCCAGGACTGTGTTAGAAATGCAGAACCTCAGGCCCCATCCACACTTACTGAATCAGAGTCTTATTTGAACGTGACCCCTAGGTGATTTCAAATGCGCATTAAAGTTTGAGAAGCAAAGACTAAACAATTTTAGGGAATTTTTAGCTCTCCAAAGACTCCTTTTTTTTTTTCTAGAGACCTCTTGCAGAGAAAGGAAATATGTTTATATATCTCTGTTCAGTACCTAGAATGTAATTGACCCTTACCTAGTGTTGAATGAAAAAAATGAACGAATGAATGAATGACTTCACTGTCACCCACTCCTCGGAGCTCTTTACCCAATATTTCTCCTGCTGTAATAGCAGGATGTGTACGTGCTGATCACAGCTGCCTCCCAGCCAGCTGGTGCCAAGCACAGATGCAGGCATTTAGTGTGTGATTAAGGACGGAGTAATCCACTTAATGTGGGTTGCGGGAGATATTTGGCAAGAACCAAGGGACAGGGGTTGAATTTTAGTTTCCGAAGATAATGTCTTTCCCAATTATTTAAAGCCCTCAGTAACTTGGAGCCCGCCCAGACAGAACTCAGACTGCTTAAGACGGAATTTTGTAAATAGGACTCTTGCTCACTTCTGCAGCAGATCCATGCCTCTCATAGTCTGTTCAGGTGTTTATGTAGCATGCCGTGGAGGGCTTGTCCAGTTGGATCTTTGTTGAGCTGAGACCAACTGAACTTGACATCTCTAAAGGAGAAATGGCTTTTGTTTACTAGATTTTACTACCAGCTAAGTTAATTAAAGAGTTAATCTGTCCCATCGTTCAACCACTACTACAGTGCTTGCCTTGGGGTTACCATAGTGAGCGTGCTAGCAGTCCCTGCTTCTAGCAAGTAATTGCCAGGTTGTGAGGATGGAATATTAATCAAGCAATTACAGCGAGGTTTGAGGAAGTACAGACTGATAGGGGAGAGCGTAGCAGGCAAACTTAGTAAGGGTGGAAGGGGTGGAGATGCCGCTCCCGCAGGAAGTGACCTTTAGGCAGACACCGAAAGGATGAGTAGGAGTTAAGCCATTGGGGGAGGAAGGAGGAAATGAAGCTGGTACAAAGCACAGCAGGGGTCAAGGCCTAGAAGCAGGAGGGAGTACGCTCTTGCAGTGGAAGTGAAGCAGTGAATGTACTGGATAGCCAGGGTGGCTGTGCGGGGCTGCTTGTGGGTCAATCTGGGAGGTGTGGGGTATAATGAGCGATGAGGCTGGCGAGGTAAGCAAGGGTGGGACCTCAGAGGATACTGTGAATCCTCTTACGAAATTTCCATTTTATCCCCAGGTCAATCTAGGAAATCTTTGAAAGTGGGTCTGGTACAGTTTCCAGTTCTCCCCTAATGGACCGCTGGCTCCTCCATCAATATGGTAATGGGAAGGGATTTGTTTCTGGTCTGCATGCCTCACCCTGCCTTCCCATGACTCCTAGTCTCAGCCTGGTGCCTACTTCTTGGTTTGTATCCTCTTGTGCTCGCCACAGGAGGGTCCTCAGTGTTGCCTTATGCATGCACTAGACCACGAAATAGTATTTCTGGACCAAGACTTCATCAGTTGAACTCTCCAGGCACTCTGCTCCCTGTCTGTCTAATGTGAGGTCTCTTCTCTCTGTGGTCTCTTTTCCTGGCTTTCCCCTGCCTGGAGCGTCAAATAGGGCACCAGCAGCTGTGGGCCTGACCTGAAAGCAGCTGCCCTGCTGGGCCTCAGCAGCAGCATCGCCGTGCCCACTGTACTGGCAGCAGGCGGTCAAGTCATTCCTGTCCAGTCACCGTACACCCATTAGTGCACCGGCCCCATTTCCACATGCCTTCATTGCCAAGGTTCTCACTGTGAGCTGTTAGTATCAGAAGGTTTGTGAGAGACTTGGCGCCAGAACACAGGACTGAGGGTGGAAGACATGGCCTGACTTGTGGTCCCTTTCTACCTTCATTCTGCGACCTTGGATGGGTCACTTGAATCTTGGTTTCTGCAGCTATAAATAGGGACAAACAAGAGCACTTGCCCTGTCTATTCTCAAGGAGGTCCTGAGATCAAACAAGATCCTGGGAAGGGCTTGTAAACTTCTACGAAAGATTGGGCTTTCTTTGGCACTCTGGGCATTGCAGACACAGCCGAAGGAAGCTAGGACCCAGGGGTTGTGCATTTCTCACCTTCCACAGCTAATCATTGCCTTCCCATCTGAGGCTTTCAAATTAGGTTCTATTTTACCGTGACTCCTGCACTCCATCACTTAATGGATGACCCAATTAGAAACCATTCGTCCAAATGTAAACATTGTTTTAGGCCGTAATTGTGGAAACCAAATAATTTTTGGTGACACAACCCACTTTGAAACACTTTCTTTCTGGTAGACCTATGGCATACACACCCAATTTGCTCCCGTGGTGTGTAATTATCTCCTCAAACTACTTGCTGGCAGTGTTTGGAGATGTTAATGGAACAAAATTAATTTCCAGTTCATTTTAGAACTCCTATTTTCTTCTAATTTTTTTCTCAGGAATTTTTAAAAAATAGATAGATAGGTAGATAGATAAAGCAAAAGAGCCAGTGATTGTGCCTCTTCAAATAATTACATCCCAAATCCAAAACACTGACATCACAGTACAAAAGGAAAAGTTCAAAGCGTGCTGTTGAAAATGGAATTTAGAGGTTTTTAAAAACTCATGCTATCTTCTCCTTGAAATGGATCCTTCCCATCTCCTTCCAGGTCCATCATACAGGGTAGCCTGAGGGGCAGGAATTCCTCTCCAGTACACAAGGGCCCGTATTGGAATACCTAGACACTTCAATCTAGGTCAACCTAAAGACAGCCAAAGGGATCCTTCAGAAAAGACGAAGCCCTCACGGATCACACCGTCCCCAACACCTTGTCCCAGCAGCCCCCCCACCACGTGCAGATGGGGCTTCTTTCTCTCTGCTTACAAATGGTCCCCATTTCTTCTCCCATCATTTTCCATTTAACAATACTTTTTACGCTTTCCTATCTCTCCCCTCTAAGTAGACCATGAGCCCTTGTAGCCCGGGGCTACATTCTCTTCATTCCATGGAAGGCCTTGTGTCGCGGTCACGCAGGGCCACCACCTCGGTCACTCATCAGCCCTCACCCGGGTGAGGGCGGCAGCCTCCCAACTCATTTTTATTTTTATTTTCACTTACCCAATCTCTACACCATCCTTTCCATCAGAGCCTGGGGAGTTTTTAAGATGTAAATCAGCTCAGTCCTTCCCTAGTTAAGACCCTTTGACGGCTACTCTAGTCTTTTGGGTGCATCCAGACTCCCTCACAGGGCTAGTGGCCTTTCATCACCGGGGCCTGGCTCAGTCCTCTAATTTCATCTCCATTCCCCGCTCACAGCAGAGTTCCAGCCACCAGTGAGTGAACCGTGGGGACTCCTGGACACATCCCACCGACGTTTACTGAGCACTTGCTTTGCCAGCTACTTTCTGATCACTCAGTCTGCATTCTCAGTGAACCTCGTAACAACCCCATGCGATGGTTTCTATGCTCCCCCTTTTACAGATGAGAAAACTGAGATTTTGAAAAAAAAGGTAAGATGCTCCAGGCCAGAGAGTTTGTTAAAGGCAGTTCAAGGGTTATAACCAGGCCTGAGACTCCAGGGCCTGAGATTCTAATTGCAAGGGTCCAAGAAGGCTTCCCCAGACAGGTGGAGTTTGAACTAAAATTCAGAGGACAAGGACTTGAACAGGTAGACAGAGAAAGGCTATTCTGAACAGGGGAAAACGAGAGTTGGGCTGGCAGAGGGGAGAACTGGGTGCATCAGCGGGGAAGGGCATCCCTTTGGCTGAAGCACAGGATCTGACCTACCACCCAGAGAGGGGTGTTGGGGGAATTGGGGGAGGGCCTGGAATGTGCAGGGAGGCCGGTTGCAGTGCTGGGCTGAGACCTGGGCTGAGTCTGGGGGATGGTCTGAGAGATGCAGATCACCTTCCAGCAAATAGGTGGTCTGACTGTGGTGCTGATAGGTCAAACAGGGGGAGGGAGCCAGTCTGGGCCGCCCAGTAAGAACACTTTAGCAGAAGTCCTGACAGGAGGCGAGAAGGCGGTGTGCAATTGCAGAGAAAGGGCTGATCCCGCAGGCCCCGAAAGCCACCTTGGGCTATAATTTGCTTTTATGATGACACTGCTGATCCTGTTGTTATTGATGTCTGGGGACCTCAGAGGCGCTTTGGAATCACCCCCTGGGTGGCCAGAGGCCTGTGTGTGGCACAGAAAGAGCCCTCCTTAGGATCAGGCCAGGTCCTGCCTCCCTGGTGGGACAGCCTCAGGCAACTCTGGACACTTCCTGGGCTTGTTTTCCACAGTTGGTTGTCACAATGATGGGCTCACTTGCCTGGTCAGACAGAAGTGTCAGCACAGACAGCATAGAATGCTCCTCCAGGACATTTGGAGGATATCCAGGACCATGTGGTGCAAAAGTGTTGTGGGTATCACGAGGTTGTCCCCACCCTCCTCTGTAAAACACCAAGAAAGATGCCACCGATCACTGCGTCTGCTGAGTGAAACAGTGCGCATGTGCATTAAAGATCTCTTTTGAAAGGAAGGGGGAGAGACAGGGGCATGTGGTGGGCATCCTGGCCAAAGTACAGGTTAGTCAGTTTGCACCGAGAGAGCTCTCTGTGCTGATTCGGGCTCCCCCTGCTCTCCAGGTCCCATGCATTGGAATACTCAATGCTCTCAGAGCAAGCCGGAGCTCTCCGGAGCCTTTAGCCAGGAAGAAAAGCAATTACAACCTCCTGGGTGAGGATTCAATCAAATCCGACTTGAGTAAGAGCACCAAGCTAACACACAGTAGGACTTACGTGAATCCTATCGAAATCAGTCTGAGAAAACTTATATTTTTAGACATTCACTCATTCATTTACTCAATTCCTCAGCCTCTTATAAGCACTCAGTCCCTATGTGGGTTTACTTGATTCTTGAAGTAGACGTTCAGCTACTTATGGGGAAGGAATGTATCTCCTTTATCCACATGTCACCAGAGGGCCTCTTAAATCTTTCTTGAACTTCCTTCCACAGACGTTTTTGCCGAGTCATATGAGCATGTATGTACATGTATATGAACATGTATGTACATGTATATATATGTTGCTGTTATACGTGCAGTGGAAGAATTCACATCAGGCTCATCAGTGACTACTTCTGGGGAGTGGGGTGAAAGGTGGGGGGGGTGTTATTTCAGGACCCTTGAATAGGGGCGTGAATCTGTGCTTCCTAGGTTTAAACAGAAAATAACAAAAATGGAGAAATTATGGCATCATAAGTGATCTTTAGTTTCTTTTCAGGGTTTTTCTTTGTTTTTCCAAAATGTCCAAAATGGATGGCCTTGTCTTCGATATTCAAAAATTGTTAAAACTAATAAATTGTGGACAATTTAAGAACTATTGAAAGTCTAAAAGAGAAAATATGACGCACATTTTACCCATAAGAAAATACTACAATTAATATTGTACTTCTCAAGGTTTGCTTTATAATTTTTAATCTAAAAATGACATTTGTTCTTTGAATAACTTTGAGCAATACAGAAATGTACAAGACAGAAAATCGAAATCACTTCTAACGCGCCACCCAGAGAAGACCCGCTGTTGAATTTTTATACATTTTCTTCCTGCATTTTGCTATATTAATGACCATCATAACTCCCATCTGGTGAGTGCTTATTTTGGGCCAGGCGATGTGGTAAATGCTTGTCACACATTATCTCATTTAATTTCCACATAAGCCTGAGGTGGCATTGTCAGGTGCATCTCACAGGAGATACCAAACAAGGTCGAGAAGCCCAGATCCATTACAATGAGAACCTAATGTTGACCGACTCCAGAGCATTCTTAATGGTTCTCTATACCCCTTCAAAGTCGTGTGTGCAGTCACAGGCAGGCACCCCGCCTACATACACATGCCACACACAGACACATGCACGCAGGCACACGCTGACACTCATGAGCTGTGATGACACTGTATCTTCCATGTTGCCTTCTGCTTTATTTTTTACTTATTATATGGTGAGCATTTTATGCTGTCATATAAACGCATTTTTATTTTTTTAAAGATTTTATTTTTATTTATTTTTAGAGAGAGGGGAAGGGAGGGAGACAGAGAGGGAGAGAAACAGCAATGTATGGTTGCCTCTCACATGGCCCTCACGGGGACCTGGCCCGCAACCCAGGCATGTGCCCTGACTGGGAATCGAACCGGGACCCTTTGGTTCCCAGCCCGCGCTCAATCCACTGAGCTACACCAGCCAGGGCTATAAACGCATTTTTAGAAAGCGGTTTGATAAACTTGGAATTTTTTTAAGGTAAATTTTAAGCAAAACAGTCTTGAAGCTCTATTCTCCAGAGATAACTGGCCTTTGTCCTCAGGCCTCTGGACCTACCTAGTGACCAGCCCTCCCAGTCCCACCTCCTGGCTCTTCCCCACCATCTCTGCTTCCTTCTCAAGCAGGGACTTGGGGACTGTGGTCACTGCACTCAGCAGCTGTCAGAGGAAGCTCACTGCCAAAATGCCTGCATTTCGTGCCTGGACCTCACGTGAGGACGGCTTTGCGGTCTCCAAGTCCTTCTCATCCGTGTGCATGTTGTGTGTGTTTCCCGTGCATAGCCCCATACGGCTGGGCAGGCATTGTACACATCAAGAAATGCATGGATGAGGTAAGTGAGCTGATAGAAAAGCTCCAGCAAGAGCTGCAGCAAAACTAGGGCACAGAGCGCCAAACTTTCTGATGAATACAAACTGTTCGCATCTAAAGTGGAACAGAACACGGCAGGCCTCCTCAGTTCCAGTATGCTAATGACGTGTGCTGGGGATTCCCTGGGGGACACCGAGTATGCAGGGATTCTCGAGTGTACTTGACAGAGAACCCAGTGCGAGGGAGGCAGCTTTTCTTAGCTGGCTGGTGTTCTGTAATACCCAGTTTGAGAAATACTGTTTTATAGGTTTTCTGTATAAAGTTAATCCTGTAATTTAGTTTCTTTCAACCGCTAATTAATTCCTTGCTACTCAAAGCACAGTACTTAGGCCCGTGGCATGGGGAATCTTCTAGGAGGTCCTTAGCAATACTGAATCTGCGCTTCACCTGACCCTCCCTTCCCCCACTACGGATTCGGGAAATCTGCGCATCGAGAATCCCAGGTCCTACCCAGACACGTTAAAGTTTGGGACAGAGGCACTGGTATTCATTAAGGACACGAAGGCTTTTAATGAAAGGAAAGTCATCCTACAGGGTTTATTTGATGTCATAAAGCGTGTTTCATACACACGTAATTTAACGTAGATGCGCAGAGGCAGGGGAAGACGTGTCGGAGCACCGCGGGCGGCGGAGCACGGCCTCTGCGGGCGAGCTCCAGTCAGCAGCGATCCCCAACGACTGTGAGCCCCAGGTTGCTTGTGAGTCCTTTTCCTTTTCCTTTTTTAGGCTAGCAGGCTGTCCCCCAGCATGTCCACATTTGGATCCGGAGCGACAAGCAGCCACATCCCATTAGCTAATAGCGAGGCCCCTGGAGAGGGGCTTCAGCTGGGAGCACGCAGCTAAAGCCCCTTTAATGGCCTAGTCAGCTGTCAGGGCCATAAACAGGCTTCTTCCCATTCAGAGCCATTTGCCCCTCTCCGTGACCTCTAGTGGCTCGGACCCTGGCCACGTGGCCCAGATGGCGTAATCTGTCAGGCCAAAGCAGGTGACAGTGGGGCTTGCTGTTAGGTAATCAGTGACTATAATTAGCTGGGGTGGAAGCGATAATGGGACCAACTGCAGAGTTGGGCTCCCCCTCCCCTTCCCCCCTCCCCGCGCATGCGATGTTTCCAGCACAGGGAGTGTGTGTGCCTGAGAGGGCTCTCGCCTCCATGAGGAAGGTCAGGGCTCAGCTCCAGCAATTTAGTAACTGAGTTGTCTGGCAGCTGATCAATTTCATTTCACAGAAGCAGAAATCTATGGTTTCGTTTGGTAATTAGTTGGCTACAAGGACCTTGTGTGACCAAGGGTGGGGGAGGACCATAGGGAATTGGAACAGGATTCTCGTGCTCAGACCCCAGGCATTCAGAACCTGGCTCTGCTGCCCCCCTTCCTGGGCCATTGTCAAGGTTAAGTAAATATCCCGTCAATACCTCCTGACATATGAAATATAGTAGGAGTGGAACAGAACCAACAAACCCCAAACTTGTTCCCGACAAACTGAGTAAGTTCTCTGGAAATGCGCTGATGTTGATCACAAAGCAGTTGAGAAATGAAGGGGGCCTCGCTGGTAACTTCTATCAGGAGGAGAGAGGTTCCTGAGCTTTCTACCTCCGAGCGGCAGCCAAGGGGGAGGGCAGCCAGCTAATGAACGCTCCAGCATTGTTTACTGTTTGTCCCTGGGTGGTGGGCAGTCCGAGGCTGTTTTCTAACAGCACATGGCTTGGACTTTGCGGGCAACGTTGCTGAAGCTTGTTCAGTCTGGGTTAGTTTGAAGGTCTAAAGTAAAACCTCTCCATCTTTTATCCATTCTCCTCCCCAGAACTATTTTCTTCTTTTCCCTTCCTTTATTAAAAATAAATATACCCCAGGAGAGACAAAAAATAAAAACCACCTATAATCCCAGAAATAACCAGTTAACAATTTGGTATATATTCTTCCAGACTCATGTTGAAACAGCTATTTTTTTTCCACCAAATTGACTATGTTTGTTCACTTGAAACATAATTTTTTTCCTTCTCACTTAATATGTTAAATCTTATTTTATGTCAATAGGTATATTTCTAAATATCCTTCTACTCCATATTTTCTATCATAGTTTATTGGCTCAATTTGTCAAGATTTCTACCAATGTTTTTCCATCTCCTACTTTTTTTTTTTTTTTGAATTGAGATAATTCACATACCATGACATTCACCCTTTTCAAGTATACAATTCACTGGTTTTCAGTATAGTCACGAGGTGGGGCAGCATAACCGTTTTCTAATTCAAGGACTTTTCCACCACCCCCGGAAGACACCTCGTGTCTGTCTGCGGTCACGCTTGTCCTCTCCTTGCTCTAGCCCCTGGCTAACACTCGCTTCAATACCATTGAGATGCAGGGATTTACTGACCCAGTTCCTCACCATTGGATGCTCACTGCTTACAACTATGTGAGATTTGAAACAATACTATAATGATAAGTTTGTGAAATTTTGTCTAATTATATTTTTGAGCTGTTTTAATTTGAAAAGGAGTGTAACATTTCTGAACGATGTGGAAAATTTAGAATTAAAAAAAATCTCTAAATCTGCAGAGTTATACACGTTCTGTGGGGATTTTCTGAATGTGGTCACTACAGAACTGCTTTTGCAAATACTGCCTGTGGAGTTTGCCAGATGTGGACAGTTGTGAAATTATATTACTGTACATTGTCACAGTAGTGGTAAATTCCTGACTCCCCTTCTTTGAGTGACAGTCACGGTTTTTTTTTTTTTTTTGTCTCCCTGAACTGCATTTGAACCTGGTAGAAAGAGGGGCAGGTGGATGGTGTGAAGTGCAACCAGTTCTGTTCAGTTTCTGGAAGTGATTTTTAAAATTTGACTTAAAAAATAGACCTTAATCTGATATAAAAGGAATCTGGTAATATATTTTAATAACCTTGCATACATTTACAAATATCTACCATATTGAAGCATTCCTTCCAATAACAATAATTGTTATAATAATTCCCAAGAATTAGAAAGTCATAAGACTATGTGGACCAGGTGCTGTGCAAAGTGCTTCATATGAGTTACTTTCTTCAGCAACTGTGTGACATCATCTACAGGATTGGTAAAAAGTAGAGCTTGGAAGTATTTCACAACCTACATGTGGTCAAGCAACAAGCCATTCTGGAGTGGCTCCATCGTCCCTCAGTAAGTTACCCCTTCCCGGTGCCTGACTCACCCCTGTGCCCTGCCCCACCCTGTCTCAATCACAAAGCCAAGTTCTTTAGACCTTCCCTGAGGTCCTACACCCAGAGAAAAGCAGGGGGGCGCATGCTTTAGTGGAGAAAATGTGGTTTGTGTCTTGGTTCTGCCAGTTACCATGGCCATGTTGCTTAACCACTCTGGGGCTCCGTTTCCCCATCCGTGTAATGGGGTACGAGTACCTGCTGGATGGATTTGTGGTGATCGTTAAATAATTCTTTGAGATGAGACAAATAACATGCTCAAATGCTTCACGATTGCCATGGCAGAGATGGTCTGGCCTTGTGGCGACATGTTGGCTCTGAGCCTGTTTCCTGAGGTCATTCCAGAAGAGGTCCAGGTGGTCAGCAAGCTCTACCCCATCATTTCATGTTTGGGGAAACGAAGGGCTGGAGAGCCCAAAGGCTTGTGTAAAATCATGCTGCTTTCCAGGTGGATCTTCGTAGTGATTCTAAATAGTGATCTGCTTGGTTTCAGGTTTTCGTTTTGTTTTGTTTTTGTCCAAAGCAAAGGCTACAGTGGCTTAGTAAGCTCTCATCAGAAGACAGAGCTCTGTTTCTGTTCTCCATGCTTGTGGGGTTCCCTTATTTATTCCCTGGTCTCATCCACAGGGCAGGGGTCACTGGACTCCCTTGTTGTGTCTGGCGGGTACTGGGATCTGACTTGTGTTTAAACCTCCAGTGTGAGTCAGGCACTGTGCTCTCAGTATATTCTAACAATCACCTTGTGAGGAAAACCTTCTCTTACCCATTTCGCAGATAAGGAGACTGAGGCAAAGAAAAATAAGCCCTGCCCAAAGTTGCACAGACATGAAAGGGTAGGATTTAGGGAAATTGCTCCGTGATCAAGAGCTCTTCCACCTGCTCAGTGTGTGGCCCTGGGCAAGTTACTTATCTCCTTCTGACTCTGGTAATAATAGCGCTGGCCTTAAAAGGACATGGTGAAGGGTATTAATGCTTGTAAAGTGCTTGGAGGAATGTAGTAGGAGCTCAATAAATGTCAGCCTGACACAAACAAACAAAGCAAAATACGATGTGGTTTTGTCTGCATCCAAAGCTTGTGTTCTCTCTGCTGTTCCCTGCGGCTTCAAACGGAATCAGGCAATTGAATTCCTACTAAGAAACCTGAGCAAGATTCAGGATTGCAAGCCATTGCAAAGTGTGGCCTAGTTAGAAAGCACACTCATTCACACACACACACACACACCCACACACACAGTTACTTTTAATAGCTGGTAAGAGCCAGAGAAAATCCAATTACAGATGAATCAATCGATTACAAAGAAAGGGGGGTAGAAGAAAAGAAAGAATGTTGGAGAGACACGGAGCCAAATTACCACTGGATAATAGAATTAAGGGTCTGCAGAGGGAACTGGGAGAAATAACAAAGAGGTAGGGCCAGGGACTTGGTCACAGCTCTGCAATGATGATTCTTCCTCGGCCCCTGGACTCCAAAGAGCAGTTACTGGACCGGCAGCGCTCCATTGGAGAGGGCCGGAATTGTATTTGGCAAATTACAGTTTTGCAGAGAAACGAACCGCGTGTGGCCTCTGGAACAAGAGGATTACGACTGGGTTAAACAGATGTTCGCAGTTCAGGATGAAAGCGAAGGGCCTTGATGTCAGTTACTGGAGGGGAAGAGGAAAGCTTGTTTTTGTTTGTTTGTTTTTGTTTCGTTTTTGTTTTGTTTGATAAATATAGAGCCTTCGTTCAGAATTTTCTGATTTTCTGTTTCTAAGAAATCTTGTCTTGCTTTCTGAAATATCTCATAGTAAGTAGAATTTCTGTCTTGAACACAAACACTTAAGAAAAAAAACCCACATATATTTTTAACTTTATTTTCTAGTTTGGGAGGACAGGGGGATGAGAGGGAGGTGGGATTGTTAATCCAGCAGTAATCTCTACAGCTGCGTCTATTATTGGTGGGTTCTAGAATAACATCCGTTTCTATGTACTTGTGGAAAGGCGTCTTAACTAGGCCATGTAAAGAGCCAGTGCATCTATAAATAAATTAGGGAGGCTGCGCACAGCCTGGAGGTTGCCCCTCTGCTGAGGCCTCGTGGGCCCTACCACGCAGCTGTTGACTTTGTGCCTGGTCAGGCCTGCTCCACTGTGGACCATGTTAGCAGGGCAGGTGGGGGTGGTGCGTGGGGGACTGACACCCTGGCCAAGGGTGGCTTATCCATGGCTGAGAGCTGGCCTTACTGGTCCAGGAGCCTTTAGCTCTTGACTCAGCCAGTGCAGACGACCAGGCTGCGGTCACTTTGTGAGAGTCAGCTGCACCTAGCCCCAGCTCAAGCTGGGCAGGGTTAACCGATGGTGGTTTTGGGGTGGGGGAGTAGGGAAGGGAGAGGGAGTGGCAGGGAAGGACAGACAGAACAAGAACATCAAAATAACTCTGAATATGTAAGATTAAACAGAGAAAAGGCAGGGAGGGGAGGGGGAATAGGAATAAAGGAAGCTTTTTCCAGAGTTTGGGAGCCTGATCCTTTTTTCCCACCCCAGGCTGTTCCCTCCGGGATGGGCATGAAGGACCCATAGTTCTACCGGCAGCTTTTCCCCCTAAACACTCACTTAGAGATTTAAAAAAACAAAAAGACAAAAGCAGCCCTTTCCACTAGAGAAACTGGACAAAAAGCTTTGATCTGCTTGGTAGGTCATCTTGGGGTTTCGTGCGAGTCTTGTCTTGGAGGACCTCCGTACTCAAAGTGCTGTTTCGACATCAGCATCTCCTGTTTGAAGAGCAGTCTCTGGCCCTCCAGGCTGGACCCACTGAATCAGAATCCACGGTTACACACGGTTCCCAGGGGGCTGCGTGCGCACTCCATTTGAAAAGCCATGGACTGCCACACTTCTTCTTAATTCTGGCTGCACATGAGAATGACCCGAAGGTGTGGGTTGACTTGTGTTCTCCACAAAAATGTCAAAGTCCTAACCCCCAGCACCTGTGCATGAGACCTTGTTTGGAAATAGGCTTTTTGCTGCCTCTTAGCATCATTTGGGTGAGCTTGATCCAGTATAACTTATAAAAAAGGGAAACTTGGACTCAGAGGCAGACAGGCACACAGGGAGAATGCCATGTGAAGATGAAGGCAGAGATCGGGGTGCTGCCTCTGTGAGCAGAGGAATGCCAGATATTGCCAGCAAACCACTGAAAGCTGGGAGAGAGGCGTGGAACAGATCCTCTGTCACACCCTCAGAAGACACCAATCCTGCCACAACCCTGATCTTGGCCTTCTGGTCTCCGGAACTGAGAGACAATAAATTTCTGTTGTTTAAGCTACCCAGTGTGCGGTACTTTCTTATGGCAGCCCTAGAAAACTGACAGACCTGGATATTCCTGAGGAAACTCCATCTGACCTGTTGGCAATCAGAGTACCAAGGGGGCGGCCAACAGACCTGCATTTTCTAGATGTCCTTTGGGCAATTCTGATGTTTGGGAAACAGTGGTCCTGTCCACCTGCCATCCAGGCTCACTTCAATCTTATAGCATGCCCCCTAAGGGCGGATGTTCATATGTACCGTCTGCTTTTCAACTTCCGGTGATGGGAGCTCATTACCTGATGGGGCAGCCTGATCCATCATGGAAAGTTCTTGCTGTTCAGAAGAATCCTTAAGTGGAGCTAAAGTTTCCTCTATTATAAAGATTGAGAAACTGACACCCCGAGAGGTTGAGTGACTTGCCAAGAACCGTGTAGTCAGGATGGAGCCAGCAGTGGATTTGAATATAGACAGTTGCCTAAGTCCATTCTCCTACTCAAACTACCCAGATGACCCAATATTAACAAAGGACCAAATCAAGACTCCTTCTAACCCTGGGAAACAGAGACCCAGCAGAGTCCCTCTCTGACCCTCACACCTGGATGGTGGGGTATAAGGGAATTGTGGAGTCCCATTAGGCTCATGAGCTATGGGGTTTGCCATCTGTGCATCCAGGGGGTGGATGAATTGGGTAGGGAGTCAGAGTGTGGGTTTGGTTCCTGCTTCTGACCTGAACTCCCTGAGTGACCCTGGGCAGGTCTTTCTTGCTCTCTGGTCCTCAGTGTTCACACCTGTGAAATGGGGCAGCTAACAGACTCTGCCTTTCCTATCTTGTAGGGGCTCCTATGAGATCACAGACAGGAATATACTTTGTGAAGCTTGAGTACTATGATTATTATATCCTGGCATGAGAAGAGAACTTAGGTGTTTTCATGAAAAACAAACAAACAAACAAAGAACTTCTCACTGGAGCCACTTTGGCAATTGCTCCTCCTGACAAACAGTTTGACTGCTGCTCAGTTTCTGCCAAGATGTTGCCAGGCTTGAGTGGAAGAGGGTACAAGGAGGGTGAGTCAGGGGGAGGCCTTCCAGAGAGCTACAAGTTCAGCCATGTACTCTCCCTCTTCCTGGACATACTCCATAATTAACCCAACCTCCAAAATCAACAGTGAGTCCCTCCCTCTCTTTCCAACAGGTTGCCCCTGAGCCTCATTTTCTTGGGGCAGGCAGGAGAAATACAGATTCTTCCCATCCTCTGGACCCAGCTCATTCATCAGGGTTCAAAAGTCTTGTTATTATCCCACACCCAGTTTTTTTCTCATTGATTTCTTTATTACTCCACAAATATTCCCTCAGTGCTTACTGTGGCCTGGACCCTGCGCTGGGCCCTGGGAACTGGAAATGGGTTCATAAGTGTCCCTGCTCCAGAAGCTTACAAGCAATCCAGGCTAAGGCTTGCGCATGGTTCCGTGTTGGGTCCCAAGGCTGTTTCTGCTTTCAGGCCTCACAGTGGACCTTCTCCCCTCTCTCCCTCCCCCCTTGCAGTGCAGTGACTAGGAAGAGATTACAGCTGAGTCGGCCTGGCAGTGTGGCCTTAGGCAGGTCACAGCGTCTGGGAGTCTATATATTCATCCTGAAATAAGGTCAAAAATGGCGATATACAGTAAGATTCAGCGAATATTTACTATGAGCCAGACACTATTCTAAGTGCTTTATTTACGTCAACTATTTGCAACTTTAGGTAGTAAATGTTATTAGTGTTCTCATTTTACAGACTAGGCAACTGAGGTACTGAGACATTCATTAACTTACTAGGTCACAAAAGTACTTATTTGCAGAACCAGGAGTCAAGCCCAGGATCTCTGGCTTTAGAGCCAGGCCCTGAACCACGGTCATCCCCTGCCTCCCTGAGCCATTCAGCATACTAGCTTACCTCGGGGGTGTGCGGACAGACTTGGCACTCTGTAAAGCGCTGTTCACATGAACGCAGGGTGAAAAAGATGGTGAAGATGCAAGGAACAATTTGCTTCTTCGGTAAAGGAGTAAACTTTCTCATAGGGTCTTAAGTTATTGATTGATTAATAGATGGATGAAAGACAGAGAGAGGAGAACTAACTATATGTGGATCGACACAATCTTTCCTAGCACAGAGTCATGGTTATCCCAGTTTCAAAACGAGGAAATGGAGGCTCAGAAAGGTGCCGTGCCTCATCCAAGGTAGCGGCTGAGCTTGGATTTGGCTCAGGAGCTGCCTGACTCTGAAGCCAGGGCTCGTCTCACCTCTCTTTAAGCTCCTGGGCAGACGGGAGCCAGCGATTGTTGAGTACAGTTAAAGTTCAGCCTTCTTTCTTGTTCCCTCCTTCACTTACCAACAATTTGTGGGCCAACTTCTGCACATTATTTATCACGGAGGACTCAACAAAGACAATTTCACAATTCCTGAGTTTAGGGAGTTGTAGTTCTAAACTATTATATGATTTTATCTTTTATCAGAAACAACTTACCGAAGGAACCCCCACTTTGAATGTGGAGGTGGAGTCCGGTGGTCAAAAAAACAGGCTTCTCCCCTCTTCCTCGCTCTCATGCTCCTGTTTGTTCGAATCTGGATTTCAGGGCTGTGTCCAGTGCCAAATGGACTTGATTCGTGTAACCTGAAGGTCAATCTAGCAAAGCCAGCTGTCTCTTACTGACTTCAAGGTCTCGCAGGAATAGGGGCATTGAAAGCAATGTTATTCCCAATCTCTTTGTTGCTTAGATAGATTGACTTTTCACTATTATGTCCTGAGCTACTTCTAAGACATCATGTGTTACAAATCAGAATTAGTTATGATGATGTGTGTGAAGTTAATGTGGGTGGAAAAAATGCAAATAAAGCAGTACAGTACAAGAATGATCAAAATAAAAGGTGTGTATTTGTTTTCCCAAGATAGACATGTACAGATTTAATGAAATTCAATAAATATGTCCAGAGAAAACCTCAGGCTCAAAATAGTTATGCTTCCTTAGAGGTTAAAAGGAAAACAGAGCTTTTAGTCCCTAAAATGTGGTAGGCAGTGAATTAGACCCTTTCACTATATTATCTCATTTAATTTTTCCAGCCACCCTAACATAAACATAGTATTATACAATAGGGATGGGAATTATTTGAGATGATGTCGTTAAGACACCAAGTCCATTGTCTGGCACACTATCAATTGTTCAGCAGTGCTGGCCATTAGTACTGTTGCTTAAATCCATTTGATAGATAAGAAAGCTACGCCTCAGAAAGATTCATCAGTTTGCGTGTGAAATGACACAGCTAAGGAATGGCAGGACAGGAGGCTAATACAGACTGAGCTGGCCCCAAAGATCACTCACACACTTCCTGCAGTACGCAGGGTTCCCAAGTTGCATTATTTTGGTGGAAAGACAAAATAGGACTCTTTATTTATTCATTTTTCTAAAATCCCCTGGCATTCTGATTCCCCTGAGTCAGCCCTGTTCCTGGCCTTTTAATTTCTTTTTCACTAATTGTTTAGTCTCATTAATACGAGGCCACCATGTAGCTCTTTTTTGTAGTCCCTGGCTCCACTCAAAATCTTAAAGGAAACGTGAGACGGCGGAAAACACCATCGCCTTCACCGTTCCCACCCGCTGCAGGTCTTTCTGAAGCCCCAGAGTAAGGAGTCCTTCTCCCCCTTGTGACTCGCACAACATCGCTGTGTCTCCTCCCAGGTCAAGCAAGGTTATGACTCATTCCGGCTTCTGACGGGCTCAAAAGAACCATAAATTTAAGCTGAATCTTTCAAGGTCAGGGAGCATCCTAGTTCTTTAAGCTGAACTATTGTGGTTGGCACACGCCTCCTCCTTTGGCCAAGGGGAACTCCATGCCTCTGTGGGTTTCCCCCTTTCTGCTAATTGCTCCCTCCTTGCCCACCCTGAGAGGACGGTCAGTCAAGGGGCACTCATGGGTCAGAGATGAGGTCACAGAAGCTCCAGGGCTGGGACTGCAGGTGAATCCTGGGGTTTTGCAGAAGAATTAGAAACTGGGAAAGTCAAGCCCTCTGTCAAGGGAAACTTATTAGGAATCCCAGCAAAAGCAGGGACTTCTTAGTGCTGTGTCATCATAGGCCACTGGGCTTATGGCTTCACGGGCAGGTTATAATTAGCAGACAGCTCATCCTGGAGGAAAGCAGAGAATGGGCCTTGGAACTGGTCCTCCTGCCCCCGGTTGGCTTCCCTCCAGCCGGCCCCCTCATCATGTCACTCTCATGCTTCAGATCTTTAATGACTTCCTTTAACCTCTAGTTAACAAGAGGAGGAATATTTTTACAGCTAAAATGGAAACAGAAAAAAACACATCTTCCCTCCCCTCTGTCTTCCTGCTTCACTTGGCCAACTTCTGCTGTCTAAAGCCCAGTTACGCTGGTGCCCCCTCTCATCCGCCGGGCTGAGCGAGGTGCCCAGTCTATGCACGTGTCCATGAGGTGGACTTCCTCCTAGCCCAGGCCTCACTGTACTTGACTGTACTCGGGTTTTCTGTTTAATCATCAACCTTCTCAACCACATGATAAACTTCTCAAGCGACAATTCGTTTTATCACAAGCCACAGAGTAGGTGTTAAAAAGTTATAAATGATGGGTGACATAGCTCAGAGTCCCACGCTGATGCTAAATCTGTCATTTTTTTATTGCTCTTCAGTTACAGTTGTTCCACCTTTTTCCCCATTGCTCCTCCCACTGTGCCCCCCCCCACTCCCACAGTCAGTCCTCCCTTCCTCCATGCCCGTGAGTCCTCTATTCCTGTTCTTTTGTTTGCCCCTTCCCCTTCCTTCCCCCTTCCCCGCTTCTGGTCACTGTCAGTTTGTTCTTTATTTTCAAGTCTCTGGTTCTATTTTGCTCATTTATTTGTTTTGTTAATTAGGTTTCACTTATAGGTGAGATCATATGACATGACTTATCAGAAAGAAGATGGGTTTTAGAGGTAAGTAATGGAATACGCCACCCAATGGTGAGAGGTCCTGGGCTGATAACTTAGACTCTGACTTCATTTCTTTTTCATTAAATGAGAACAACGATGGTGACACCGGGTGCACTGAGGGTAATCCGCAACCAAGGGAAGTCCCTGGTATTAAATATGCAGTGTTCCCTAACAAGAATGATGGTAAGACGGTGATGATGAGGATAGCAGCTCACAAACAGGCCTACTATGGGCCAGGATTCGTGTAAGTGCTCTACAGTAATATTCTGATTAATCTTCACAACAACCCTATGAAGTAGGACTAGTATTGCCTATTCCCTTTTGACAAGGAAGAAGATTGAGGCAGAAGAGGACTCGGGTTCGAAGATGTAACTAATTCCAGGGGGTGGGGGAGCCACTCTAGAATCAGTTATGAACACCTCTGAGAATGAGCAACTCTAGGGTATTTGGCAGGTAGGAAAGTTCTCACTGCCCACTGGGAAGAGTCCTGGAAGCAGAGAAGACGGCCTGGGGTGTCGAAGTGTGTGGAAAGTGGTGGCAGAGGAATGGGAGGTAAAGGACACCCCTCAATATTTCGTCAAGGGCGGCGCAGATACCAAGTGGTTTATGCATTCATTCTGCCAACCAACATTCTTTTATCGAGCACAACTCTTGGGCAGGCTGTGGGACAGGTTCAAGGAAACCCCCTCTCCCCGGCTTCCAAAAGCTTCTGGTTAATTCCAGGAAAGCCAGATTGATGGACGGGCAGAAATCTAAAAGAGCTTTCTGTTAAGTTTCCATCCATCCCATAATGTGCACATGTAGTTTTTTCCCTGTTCCACATTCATTTTCTTTGTTGTGATTTTTTGTTTTGGGAATCACCCCTCCATCATGTCATACAGTACTCGTGAGGCTGGCCTGTGATCCACACTGGAGTGGTCAGGCATTCTCTCTCTAGAATTTACTTTTGAACGGAGTGACATAATATTGAGAAATGGTTGTAGCTGCTTCATCCTGACACCAGCACCCTGAAGAGAGATTTTTCCTTGGGTTCCTGGTGCCTAAGGCCCTGCAGCTGCTGGCTTCTTTTTTTCATAGTCCTATGTTAATATATATTTTGCTTATGTTGCCCAATTGTTCTCTGTTGCTTGCAACTAAATAAATTTAACTAATACGTATCCTTTTCTGGTATCGTTCTGCATTGGTTTTTCCACCTGTAAAATGGGAATAGTAAAACCTGCCAGTCTACCTTCAGGAGGTCGTACAGATTAAAGGTGTATGTTAATAAACGCTTTCAGATGCTTGCATGCAAGTTGCTATAGAACCAGCAAGTCTCCTTCTCAGTTTGAGCTGTCCTTTCAAAGGAGGACTTCCTTTATACACCATGAAACAGCTTTCATCCTTCGAGGACGTGCTCCTCATTTTACTGTCCTATAAACACTTCAAGGGTTGCTCCATTCTTGCTATGTTTCCGAAGCTGCCATTTGAGACCAAAGCTCAGCTGCATTTAGCGTGAGCAGTTGCTCCATCTACCATGCAGGCAGGGAAAGTGCTCGTTATTGTTCGCATGTATTATTTAGTGATAGGGAAGTTGGCTGAAATTCTCAGATGGTTACTTGTTAGTTTTTTTCAATTCATACTCATATTCTTAACCTCAAATCAGATCAAAATGTAAAAATGTCACCAGTTTTGGAGCAGAAAGAGCTACATCCTATCAGAAGACTTGACAATTATGTAACTATGCACCATAATAAAATCCGATAACAGCTTACAGGTGCTAAGTAAGATATTTTGTAATGTTCCAAACACTTATATTCTTCCCTGGACTAGTGTAGATTATAGAGTATCTGGCAAATGCCAAGCATGCATGGGTTCCTGCATTATTAGTTTTAAGTGAACCACTTTTATGACAGGCAAACGTGATGACAGTAACGCATACTCATCAGAGAAAATTTGGGAAATGCAGAAGGGTGGAAGGATAAAGAAAAGTATATCAATGTTTCAATTGGCCCGCTGCCCTCAAACAATCATTCATTACATTCTCATGTATACCATTTTTCTTTTTGTCATAATTATTTTTATAATTATTTCATATTAGTGGATACGATTTCATATCCTGTAGTTTTCCTTTTCTCTTTATATTACATTCTAACTCTAACACTTGTCTATCACTACCCCAATACTCAGTGGATTAAAATAAGAACTATTTACAATTGCAAATGGCTTCCGGGCTTAGCTGGAAGGTTCTTCATCCGGGCTTGCTCACGGGTCTGCCGCCAGTGTTCCGGGCTGGGCAGCCTCACATGTTTTGTGGGTTCACAGCGCTCCTACACTTTGTCTCTCAGCCTCCAGGAGGCTGGCCCGGGCTTGTACATATGGGGATGGCAGGATCCCAAGAGAGGGAGCAGAAGCGTGAGAGTCCTGGGTGCGGAGCCGGCCCTTCTTTATTGCCACCGCAGTCCTTGCGAGTGCGAGTCACTAGGCCAGCCTGGGTTTAACGGATGGCTTCATGGGAAGGGGTTCCCTGGTCCCATCAGAGATGTGGGAAAGGGTGAGGAATTGTACTTCGAGTTTGCAATCAATCTCGCAGAATAACATAAGTGTACTTCTGTGTTATGTCATAGACATTTTAAAAATAGATTTAGACTGTACAGTATTACATTGAGTGACACCATCAGAGAGAGAGTAATTGTTTCTAGTGGGACATTCTTGAGAAAATGTTTTCTTAATAAAACATAGTAGTTTTTGCTCACAGTGGGAATTTCAAACACCATGGAAAGGCGGGAATTCTTTGGGCCATTCTTGAAATCATACTAAATTTCATGAAAAAGAAATGAAACTTGTCAATGAAAATATTCAACTTTTCTTTCTTCCTAATTATTCTCTTCTCAGGGATAACCCCAAGAGCTTTCAGATTTTGTTTTAAGGGATGTCTTCTTCCTTGGAAGTAGCTTCCTGGCATTTTTCTCCTCTTCCCGTTTCCATGTTAAAATACATCGGACTGGTGGCCCAGAGCCTAAGGGGCAGGCCCTTTTCTAGGACATGGTGCTCCAGGTGTGGTTTGCAGACCAGCTGCATCCGCACCACTTGGGAGCTTGCTAACAATGCAGGGGCGCAGGCCCCTCCCAGGCCTCCTGAATCAGAGATGTCCTAGTGATTCATGTGCACTTTACAGATATAGAAACACTGATTCAGGGACCCCCACCTGATCTAAAGGACTTGCCTTCCTCCCGAACATTATTTTCTAATTCCACCACCACCACCAGGCACCACAGTTGCTGAGCATATATTGTTCTCACCCCTTTCAAACTCCAGCCCGTTTATGGACACAAGCCCATTCTCCTAATGTTGTTAAACATGGTTGAATTTACTAGCATTAAAACAAACAAGACATATCAAATACAGAAGTGAAGCAAAGACATACAAAAAAGAAAAAGTACACAAACAAAAAGGATTAAACAGGGTCTGGAAGGCATGGTGCAAATCCTGCCGCTGCCATGACCTCTGTCTTTCTCTTGGGTTCCAGACTCATAAGCTTTGATCCATCTAAGTGTGTCCTGGGAGACTTGTCCTCGAGTCCCACGGGACTGGTGCAGCAGCCCAGGACGCCTTGCATCCGGGCCACCTCTAGTCCTGTTGCTTCCTGGAGGGAACTTTCTCCCGGTTCACTCTTGTACCCCTCAGCCCCCTTCCTGGGACAGGGAGATAGGCCTGAGACACATTAGTGGCCGAGAACCAGAGAGCTGAGTCCCCCAGGATAGGAGACACTCCCAGGCTCTGTCCACTTTACAATTTTTGGTTTCTTTTTCAAAGTATTTATATCAGCAATTCTGTCTCCCCTGCTTCCCTTTAAAGAGACTGCCTCAACCCAGGGCAGTGACCTCATTGTGGCAGGTCCCTCAGTCTAATCATAGTGTGACAGAGACAGCATATTCAAGAATCATATGCATTTGCAACATGGGGTCATTTCCTAATAGCTTCTGGGCTCAGGGTCATTAGCATGAGGGTAAAGACTACTCAGGGATGGAAGCCAATCACAGTTATAAAGCACTGACTAATAATAGCTTTTCTCTGAGTTCTCTCACCAAGGCACTATCCAGAAGCAGTTAAAAGCATGGGTCAGGGGACTTCCTTTTTTGCCACTTACTTGCTGTATGACCTTGGACAAGTTACTGAATCTTTTGGTATCATAATTTACTCATCTGTTAAAAAAGACAGGGGTAATTCCTGTTTCTTAGAGCCAGGATTGGCTGGAAATTTTGCAGGGCCTCATTCTGACTGAAAAAAGTTGGAGCCCTTGTTCAAAAGTTACTGGGAATTTGAAGATTACCCTTCTGAGCTCAGGGTCCTGTGCAACATGAAACAGTCCCTCCTATAGTTGTTGAGATAATTGCTATGTCTAGGACATGCAATAAATTCAGTAAATTCTAGTTCTTAATAAAGCTTTGAGTAGCATATATTGTATCTGATCTTACAAATGAAAGAACTCAGGATCTGAGAAGGAAAACAACTTATTCAACAAGGACAGACAGCTGAGTGCTGAGCTACGATGTGACTTGGGTGGGCTTTCAAAGTGAATGAGAAGAAGTCCCCCACAGAGAGTCCAGGTGAGAAGGAACAACTTTGCCCTTTCCCGACTGGAGGTGCTTAGAGCCAGGGCCCAGGAATCTACCCTCTGTCTCGCTGTCGACAGGACAACAAAGAGAGAGCTGCAGATCCTATTTCTGTGGCTCCTGTGGACATTGATACAGTCAAAAGCAGGATTCAGGTTGGGCTGTTTGGGAGATCCCAGCAGAGCTTTTAGCTTGTTCTGATCAGAAGCTTCACTTCTTAGGCCTGTGGTTTGGTAAGACCTTGAATGACTTCATTTTAAATTGAGAACCAGGTTCCTTCCCCAACCCTACCCCACCCACCTGGCAGGAATCTTTCTTTTCTTTTCTTTTTTCTTTTTTAAGATTTTATTTATTTATTTTTAGACAGAGAGGAAGGGAGGGAGAAAGAGAGAGAGAGAAACATCAATGAGTGGTTGCTTCTGGAGCGCCCCCTACTGGGGACCTGGCCTGTAACCTAGGCATGTGTCCTAGACTGGGGACTGATCCAGTGACTCTTTGGTTCACCGGCCTGCACTCAGTCCACCGAGTCACACCAGCCAGGGCACTTCTCTTTGGTCAGCAAAGTTTTCTAGCCTCCAAAGAGTGAAGAACAATCTGAAAAACACCCTTCAGCTCGGGTCACAGAATCTGGCTGATATACCTGGTTAGGAATGATGACATGTCCAACCAGGAGCCCCAGAGGAGGTGACATGTGATGAGAAAGCAATGGGAGTGTCTAGCACACGCCCCTTCCGCATGGTGAGGGTGCACTCAACAAACACACTGTGCTGTTTTTGTCTCATCTAGAAAATGTGTTAGGCACTTTACCCGTGAGCTCTCCATTCTCCTGATAGCCCTGAGGGATAGGCATGGCCAGTTTCACCTTACAGATAAGGAAACAAAGGTCAGAGAATACAGTCACATGCCTTGCTTGAGTCTCACATGCTAGAAAGGGGTGGAGTCAGGTTTGAATCCAGGTCTGTCTGGATATACCATACTATAACATTCCATCCATACCATACCATATCATACCATACCATACCATACTGAAACTTTTAACCACATCGGATAATGAGATTTCACAATTGGGATGCTTAATTTTATGTGTCGGCTTGACTTGGCCATGGAATGCCCAGACATTTGATCAAACATTATTTTCAGTGTTTATGTGAAGATGTTTTTGGGTGAGAGTAACACTTAACTTAGTTGCCTGAGTAAGACAGGTTGCCTACCCTAATGTGGGCGGGCCTCATTCAATAAATTGAATGGAACGAAAAGGCTGACCCTCTCCCAAATAAAATACTTTTTTTTCTGTCTTTGGATCTGAACAGAAACATTGGCTCCTCCTGGGTCTCGAGCCTGGGGGCCGTCAGACTGGAGCTGCACCACCAGCTCTCCCCAGCTCCCCCGGGTCCCTGGCTTGCTTACTCGCCCTGCACATCATGGGACTTGCCAGCCTCCATGCTGTCCAAGCCCATTCCTTATTTTACATGCACACCCTACATCCTAGTGGCTCTGTCTCTTCGTTTGTCTAGTACAATGGTATGTTAAGAATTGTGCTCAAAACTTTGGGAAGACTGTGACACGGCAGAGACAAAAAAGAGTGTCCTTGTTTTCATGGTGCTCTCAATGCAGGGGAGAAAGTAAACAGACCAGTGAATGTACTGCTATGGAGGTCTGAGAAGCAATTGATGAGAGAGGAGCTAGGGGTAGGGTTTTAGACAGAAGGACCTGTGAGGCAAAAGGGCAGAACCTGGTTGGGGGAAATTTTTCAAAAAGTTCTGAAATTGACAGTATCCATCAGGTTCTAGTCAGGAAAACAAAAATTATATTAATTATTTTAACAATAAGTATCCACTTTGGAGGACTGGTTTACAGCAGGGCAGAATGCAAAAATGGCATCACTGAGGTAACAGAAATGTTAAGTGCACGAAGTAGCAACCACCCCCAGGGCTGGGGAGCACATGGAGGGAACTGGGGCAATTATAAGTTAGAAGTTTAAATATGTTCCTGAGAACCTGGGATGCAGACACTGAAGAAGGGCATTGCTGGGGTGGGGGGAGACATAGAGGGTCCCGTTCTGCCAGGGCCATGCTGGAGCTGGCTAGCAAGGGGGCTCAGGGAAACCGACTGTAACATTTCCAGGAATTTTTTGAGCTAGTTGCTAAGCCTTTAGTAGCTTGAGGTCACCCATGATGGGTGGCTATAAGAGTTGATGAGATCACTCATAGACTAGAGTGTCTGGCATATGGTGAGTACTCAGTCACCATGAGACATTATTACTATTAGCATTCATCCACCCCTAAGTGCCAGAGTCTGTTTTTAACTCCCACTACTTGAAAGTGACCTCACAGGCGCCAGGATATCTCAAGTGCAAGCCAAGAATGGAAGAGGAGAGCAAACCCCATGTCCATGTAAATCATTCATTCCTTTCTTAGTTTCTGACTAAGGATCCACCCAGCGCAGGTGATTGACACTGGGAATGTCAAAAGGTTGCCTAGAGTCAGGGTGTGTTGAACCTTGACCATGTAGCTCACACGTGTCAAGACGTTTCTGTGCTGGCCACACAGAGAGAAGAAATCTGTGCACTCAGTACAGTGTGGGTAGATGGCTGGTTTCCTCTTTAATCTAATAAAGAATTTGTTTTATTCATGAAGACAGGTCCTTAGAGAACTAACAGGTAGAAGAATTTTTTAAAATTTAACTATCATATAATAAAGCACTGCAATCTGTCTCTGAAATGCTAAGAGTTTAATCTATTACCTGGTAGACATAAGAGGGCAAATGAAGAAGGTCCCCCTGGGAGATGTTAGCAGGTTCCCCTGGGGAACTGGTGTCTTTGTGGCATGTTCCAAGGTCTGTTCTGCTTCCTTTGTCTCACAACCAAAAAAAAAGTGAACCAAGAAGGATGTTTCACCATAGTCACATCTAAAGAGTAAATCCAGTGGTCAGTTTTGAGAGATGTCTAACAGACGTCAAAACACTAGAATTTTCAAGTTGGAATCGAGGCCCTGGGATTCCAGCTCAGTCCGTCCTCTTGAGGCAATTTCCAGGTACAGTAATATCTCATTTCATGGAACCAAGTTCAGTTCTGTGGTGGCAGTGTGTTTATAGAAGGCCAAAACATTAATAAACTAACTTTCACCATATTATTGATTGCTAACATTTCTTCACTCATTCTATTTGCTAGATAAGGATTTTCATTCATGAAATAAATATTTATTGGATGGCAGTGGTGTGCTAGACAAGAAAACAGGAGAAATGTTCATGAAGCTAGGTCATGCCAGCCCTCCAATTTCTTCTTCCTTTTCAACATTGTTCTGGTTATTCCAAGTCATTTGTCATTCCATATGACATTTAGAATCAGTGTGTCAATATCCACAAAATAACTTGTTGGGATTTTGATTTCTGAACGCTTTTGATACAGAAGTCTCTTTTTCCACTTAACAGTCATTAACATTCTTTGGAATGTACTTTGGAAATACTATCTTATATTCTTTGTGCATTCTATATAATTTCTGAATTCTTCGCATATGGGCCTCTTCAACTAATTTATTTGACCGTATTGTGTATGTCTCTATATTCACTGTAACACTGGACACATAGTGTGCATTTAACAAAACAAATGGCACCCAGCTAACTCATCAGGTCCTGTGCTCCATCTCACGGAGGGCACTTCAGCCTGGCCTCGTGTGAGATGACCCGACCTTCAGGAAGGCAATGTACTGCCGTGGAAGGAATGTTGGGTTAAAAATCTCTGTGCCTTACTTTTCTCATTTATAACTTTAGTATCTCAAATTAAAGAGTCTCTGAGTTATTCTGGGTGGTGCTAAGTTGGAGTGGGGACAAAAATTAGGGAAGCTGTTGGTAATTAATTAAACCATGGCAATTTTGGGCTGATTATTAGAGGGGCTATTTTTTGGCCATCCTGGAATGTTACTGGAGACAGCGGTCTAACTTCCTACAAGTCTTACTTAGAGAGAGTGACTGGCTTCCAGGACTGATTCCTGTTGATAAGGAGTTGACTTCCTGGGCTGGTGATTGCTGATTGTGGGTCAGGGTTCTATCTTTACTTGTGGTCTGGTCATTGTCCATTTGTATATCCAGTCTCTCACTGCCAGTAACTATTGGGTAAAATTCTCAATTCAACTCAACTCAGAATTCTCCAAGTGAAAAGAATCTGTCCAGCACTGCGGTTTGTGATTTTGGTAAGGATGACACCTGATAAGGCCATGGTTCTGTCCAGAATTCTTTTCTTGTAGTTCATCAGTGTCGCAAACCACTTGTCGAGTGCAACAGTTAGCCTTTTCCGATTATGGAAAAGTGGCCTTTTTAGCCTTATGAGAGTTGTGAATTCCCCGAAACATAAAGGACATTTCAAAGCCTGTGGTTTCAGAACTCTTGGGCACCCACTTTTACTCCTGTGGGAACTGGAGGTGCCATCACAGAACACTTAACTCTGTCCTGGTTGTTTCTCAGGATGTGAGTTAAGATCGGACTAGTTTTGTAACATTTCTCAGCACTTTTATAACAATTCTCAGGATCTCTATTTATTTTGTTTTACTTTTTAATAAAAAGGAAAGAAACCCCTGTCCAAACATCTACACTTTTTCTGGGCTATGGCCTAGTTTCACACATTCTGTTAAGTTTCTTTTTTTTTTTTTTTTCCTTTTTGTCATTTTTAAGTGGTCTTTAGACAAAGACAAATTTGTGACATTGACCGTAAATGGCCGGCAAATCCTTAAATACTTACTCTCTGGTCCTTAAGAGAAGATGTTTGCCAAATCCTGTCTTGGTCAATTAATGGAGAGTTTGCCAGATTTTAGATGTCGGGCCCTCATTTCCAGTGCAGTGTGGGAGCTCTTGCTGTCTCAACACCATCCTCCACGGAAGAGGAAATACCAGTCCTACCTGCCAAGCTGGACAAGGATGAAAAGCAGTGGAAGGCACTCTCAGAGGATCTGATGCGCTGGCTTCCAGGAACCGTAGGCCTGAGTGTTCTGCTTTGTTTTTAAAACACTGTGCCTCCTCTCATGTGACTGCTGCCCAGGCTGGTCCTGCTGCTTTTTCCAGTTCAGTCCGTGCCATGGCTTCAAGGTGTCCTCACCTCAGAGCTCAGTCCTTCTGAGTATAGCTTTAAGATTGATTTTCCTTACCTTTTCACCAAACACACTGAGTTTCCCTGTAGGAAAATAATGTAGGACGATCATCAGACAAGTGGGGGCAATGCATAATGACCTCCTCAAAAATGCATTATGCTAAGTGAAAAAGTTGAATACAAATACATATAAACAGCATATTCTTAACTACTTACATCATGAATAGACAACAAAATATGCATCAAAACAAGGCATCAGAAAGGACATATCCTTAAGGAACTGGTTGCCACAAGGAAGTCTGGGTTATGCTTTTCCTCTTTATCTATACTTTCAAATTTTCTCACTAAAAGCATGTGTAGTTTTAAAATCAGATGAAAGGCATAGTTTGACCTAACACTACTTTGGTGTATGTAGTCAGAAAAAACACTTACACACTGGCACTCTGAGGTCTTTTTGGGAGCAGATGAAAAGCAAATTTCTAAACATGTAATTTGGGTCAAATTGTCACAGTTACCGGAAACTGGCGGAAAATCAAGAAAAATGGATATTAGAGAGCCTTGAATTATTCTGGTAACTACTTCCATTCTAAGAATTATAGTTGTCCTAACACTTAATATATTTAATTTTCAAAACATAAAAGTCTAAGTAGAAATAAAAGCCCTGGATGTATTTGAAACTCGCTGATGCCTTCTTTTTCACATAGAACAAATCCATTGCCTCTCATATTTATTTTTATTGCCTCTATAAATCGATTGGGGACAATAAAAACCCAGAAGCCTGAATATCAGGAAGGAAAAGAGACTTGGTCACAACTTGTTGGGAACTCTCTGAAATACATATTTATTCTGAGCCACAAAAGTGCTGAGTATCAGCATCTTTTTCTCTTCAATAAAGGAGAGCAGGTCTTCTCTCTAACAGGCTGCCGAAGGGTCGGTGATAGGCAGGCCCCCAGGCCAGCAGTTTTTCAGGTCATTGTCACCACCTGACTTTCACGGTTCTTGTTTTTGATGTTATTTGTTCCTCTTTCCCCCCAGGGCTACCCTGAGACGTGTGAGCGATCAAAGCATATCATTCTGAATTTGCCATCTAAATTTCTGTCCCCAACCTATTTTCCCTTCCCTCTGTGTCAGAGGGGCTCCCACAGCACCCTTGGCCTCTCTCTGCCACAGTCCCTGTCACCCTGTCCTGTCCTCACCCACACACTCACCTGGCTTCCCCAGTGGACCAGCAGCTGGTAAAGCTGAGTGCAGTGATCATGCCTTCTTCCTCTTTAAATTCTGAGCAGCCGACCTGGAGCCTAGAACGCAGACTTCAAAAATTTTTTTTAAATAAATAAATTAAACCAAATTAAATGATAATATAGAGTACTTACTCCATTTTGAGCACTTTGCCTGTATTAATTCATGTGATCTTCATAGAAAGTAACCGGGCAGCACTGTCCTTGTCCCACACGCACGGAAATGAGGTGGAGGCACGGTGGTGACGGCAGGCTTTCTGGCTTTAGAGCAGAAGCTGTTGCAAGCAGTGTGTGTCCTCACACCTTCCTCCCAGACACACTGGGGCGATGATGGTGTAAAGGTTCCCACGAACACCTCTCATTGCAACCTGGGTGAGAGAGGGCAGTGCTGGAGCACAGATATGAGTCTACTAGAGACCTTACCTCGGCCCGTCTCGCGGAGACTGCCCCTTATTTCTCAGCCTGTTAGTTGTGTGGGTGTCCAGCGTTCATCTAGACCCTTGGTGCCCAGTCCAGGCTGGGCCACCCTCACACCATGGGGTCAGGCCTGTAGCAACACACTGCTGGCCTTGGGGCCTTCTTCAGGCATGTGTCCTGAACCCTATTGCTTCTTCTGTATCTTGCTCTCTCTCTCCTGTTTGCTCCCAAGTCTCCTTGACTACCCTCTGGCCCTCTTGGCTTTGTTTCCAGCTCTAGCTCCTCCAGCCCTTTCGATCTTGCAGCTGCCCTTGGCCTCCCTGGCTGAGCCTGATTGCACCCAGCCAGCACTCACCATAGACTCTTCTGGCCCTGGCAGCTTCTGGCCAAAATCCTGCTTGATCAAACTCCAGCTCTAGTCCCAACCTCCAGTGCTGACCTGGCCCCAAAGGCAGGGATGGAATTCCCCAGAGCTTCCCACACAGCTAAGCAGATCAGTGGTGTGGTGGATTGCACATCTCTAGCTCCACAGTGGGGGTGGCTGGGGGTGACTGTAGGCTTTTCTTACCAATCTTGGCCTTATCTCCCCAGCCCCGTTGTCAGCACTCCTCATGTGGCTTCCCCCCAACTCCCATTCGCCCTTGTCTTTGGGCCTTTGCACACCCAATTAATTCCCACTGCCCAGGAGACTTCTTACACCCAGCTCATCCTGTGGGCCTCAATTTTGATGTCACTTCCCCTGAGAAGCTCTCACTGCTTAAGGCCCCCACCCCTGCCCTGGATCACAGAAGTGCCTTTTCTTTTTTCTCCTATGTCACCCAGTACATCTCTGTCATCATCATCATGGCTGACAGTGGAGTGCTCCATCCGTGTAGGCTCAGTTTGAAGAGCTTGACAAGAATAAACTCAACTGTGCCTCCACAACAACCTTGAGACAGGTACCATTTTAATCTCTATTTTGCAGATGATGATATCTGCCTCGGGGAAGATAAGTAGCCTGTCTAGGGCTCCACGGGTAATTAGGTGTGGTCGGGTGCTCAGCCAGAGGTGTCTGCAACCGCAGGCTCTGCTGTCTCTGGTGGGTGGCATTTCTCACACTGTCTGCGCTGTCTGCCTCCTCCTCCGTGTGTTCACAACCGTGTCCTGGCATGAAGTGCAGCTCCTGGCACATATTAAGCTCAATGAATACTTTTCATGGAACAAATGCCTTAATTCTACTTATATTTTATGTCTCACAGATTCAATAATCCATTCTTGATTTGGTGAGATCCAGTCCGACTGAGAAAGGACAGCCAGTCAACTGGTGCGTTGTCTTTGGTTCCCAGATGATGTCTACATTAATCAGTCGTATTCAACGTGAACAACTGGAGCCGAAAGGTCCAGGTCCCCGCATTTTGTACAGTTGGAGATTGGGGCCAGGGTGTTTAAGTGACTCATCCAAAGTCACACATGGAGCCAGTGACAAACAGGGTGCTAGGTCGGCTGATTGCCAGTCCTGTGTCCTTTCTCTACACCTGGTCAAACAGAAACTACAGTCACATGAGGACATGCAGTTAAAACAAACGCCAAGTTTGCAACTGGTTTGGTTAGGACTTCAAACAGCCTGAAGGGGCTCTGGCTTCAGTGCTTCCTGGGGCTGCGATCAGCCCACAGTAAACACAGGGATCTGATAGGACCGTGTGCGCTTGTCCCAGAAAGGGCCAGATTCCACAAAGGCCCTAGGAATGTTTTGCTTACAGCTTGTCCTTTATTGCTGCGTGACTTTGGGTACATTGGTTTGCTTCTCTGGTCTCCAGTCTCCTCCTCTATTGTATAGACTGAATGTTTATGTTCCCTCAAAATTCATATGTTGAAGCCCTAACTCCCAACATGATGGTATTTGGAGGTGGACTTTTGGTAGGTAACTTGGCTTAGATGAGGTCATAAAGGTGGAGCCCTCAGAACAGGACTGGTGTTCTTATAAGGTACTGAAAACAGAGTTGATCTCTCTATCTGTCTCTGTCTCTATCTATCTCTCCAGCATGTGAGTGAGGACACATGAGAAGGCAGCTGCCTATAAACCAGGAAGAGGACTTTTATCAGGAGTCAAATCTGCCACCTTGATCTTGGGTTTTCCCTTTATCAGAAATGTGAGAGTAAATGTCTGTTGTTTAAGCCACAAGTCTATGGCATTTTGTTATGACAGCCTGAGCTGGGCTGTAATAAGCTTGATTTTTAAAAAATTTTATTTATTTATTTTCAAAGAGAGGGGAAAGGAAGAAGAAAGAGAGGGAGAGAAACATCAATGTGTGGTTGCCTCTCACATGGCCCCTACTGGGGACCTGGCCCATAACCCAGGCTTGTACCCCAACTGGGAATCAAACCAGCAACCCTTTGGTTCACAGCCTGCGCTCAATCCACTGAGCTATACCAACCAGGCTATAAGCTTCATCGTGAAGGCTCCTTGTGTCTCTGCAATTCTAAGATTCTCTCTCAAGGTCGCCTCTGTATTGGCGGCATTCATTCCTTCCACTTTGCTGTCCCAGCTATTCCTCCTCACTGGTATGTTTTCTCCAACTCCTGGTCATTAATCAAAATCTTCTGCTAATTTAGAGGTTGATCACCAGTCTCAGTTCACAGGGATAAAGGAAAAGGAATGCCTTTGGGTCAAATTCAGATACTTCTTTTTATTTTTATGTAACCTTGCCTCCCTATCCAAAATGGACTTAATAATACTTATAGGATAAGAGTTGTGACAATTAAATGGAATTAAGGATATTAAGCACTCACATAGATCAAAGTTGGCAACGTTCTTCTATAAGAACAGACGGTAAATAATCCAGGCCTGCAGGACTTCTGGCCTTTCAGCATTGCCGTTGTGGGATGAAAATGACATGGACAATATGCAAATAAGTAGGTGTGGCTGTGTTCCAATAAAACTTTATTTATAAAAATAGATGGCAGACTGGATATTCACCCTCCCCCCCATCTGCAACACGGTGCTTTACTGTTCCATGTAGTAGATAGGGACCTCATTATTATTATTTTTTAATTTAAGCACACTTCAGTCTGTTTTGTATTGTCTGTCTTTCCATGGAATTCCTTTCCCTCCCTGCCTCACCTTTCCTTTCCCATGTCATAGGTACCTTAAGGACAGGAATGCAAATGTTTCATTGATGTCCCTTCACCCAGAGCTCCAAGCAGCAGCACTACTAGATATGTCCTAAGTGTTTGGTGACATGAAAGAAAAAGGAGTCCTCCCTCTTTGCAAGCCCAGGGCCCAGTGTCTGCCGGCCCCCAAGTGCAGTGGCGTGGGCTCGGTGCCAGAGGAGAAGGAACCCTTTCTCAGGACCCAGGCAGCCTGCAGACTGGGCGGGGCTCTGCCTCATAAAGGGACGCTGTGCTTTGACATTAGTGAAAAGCCCCAGCTGGCACACTGGGGAGGTGGCCAGCGGCAGTGGCGGGAGCTGGTGTGTGCGTCCACTGCAGAGGTGCCCTCATCCTGCCAGCTACACAGCAGGGCTGCTGATAGGGAGGCCGTTGTTCCTTGTCCTTTGTGTGGAGCTCAGGGTGTGTGGGGCTATGGGCAGGGTTGGGAGCAGCCACTCATTTCCCAGAGCTCTGCTCAATGGAAACAGAAAGATAAAGGGCCAGGAGAGAAGGAAGAAAGTGCCCGCCATGCTAGTGTGCCAGCTCGGAAATTGAAGTGACCTGCCAGGCAAGCATTCTCAGAGCAAGGATGACATTTGCTGCGAGTCGTTCTGGGCTGGGAATGGGAACTGGGCTTTTAGAGGTTGGTAATTGGAATGCACCGAGATTCAGTAATAACCCATCTGGCAGTGATTCTGCTAATCTCAGTATCCTGGCCAGGGGCCAGGCAGAAACAAAATCATGTTCTCTTCTCTTAATCCCCAGTGTAGTTCCAATGGACTCGGCCAGCCCCCAGCCCTGCAGGATTTGTCAGTGTTACTCTGCTTGGTTCAACAGGTCAAGAAAGCACCTAGAAATGCCACTAGCTGCCCCCGGGCCTCAGGTATGGCCAGACATCAGAAGGGGCCAGGGCTGACTGCCGGGTGATGGAAGAGCCGGACTGGGGTTGGATCCTGGCTCCACGTAGGCAAGGTAAAGAACTTCATCCTCCTTCCTTTGAGAGATGGTCTCTAGGGACCCACTTTTTGGATTCACCTTTCCATTCTGTTATTTACGAGCTCTGTGATTTGGGCACTCCACTTAATGTTTTATGCCTCAGTTTCCTTGTGTTCAAAACAGGAACACTACTGTGACTCTGCAAATTGATGTTATGAGCATCAAAGGAGCAAATGAGCACACAGATGAACCCATGTTCAAAGAGAGCCTTGCCCATAGTGCACATTTGTGTGGGCTTAAGATTTGGGTTATTATTTCCTTACCCGAAGTGGGGATAAAGATGTCCGCTTCCTAGGGTCGTCATGAGGATGAGATGAGATCATGAACATAAAGTCCCTGTTCCTGGTGCAGAGTGGGCCCTCAGTGAGTGTTGACAACTTGGTAGGTCCCTTCGCTGCAGACTTGATTATATTTGTAAAGAGCCAATTTCCAAATAAGGTCACATTCTCATGTACCACGGGATAGGACTTGGACATGTCTTTTGGGAGGACACAAAATGCAACCTTATAACACTGGGCCAGGCCTTTTTGGGAGCAAGTATGCAGACATGAATGAGGCATGGCTCTGCTTTCAAACCAGTCCTGGTCTGAGGAGCTGACGGGATGACTCAGAAAGATGAGCAGATAAAGAGAACACAATGCAATCAGCACCAGAGCATTTGCATTTGCAAAATGCATTTTCTTCCAGCCATCTGGTTGCCCTAATTTTCACATTTAAGTTCTTAATTTTTTCTTTCATCATTTATTGATTTTTTAAAAATAATTACTTTATTGTTGTTCAATTACAGTTATCTGCATCCTCTCCCCTCCCCTCCCCCTCCCCCTCCC